>CANNZV010000034.1:144754-213966 GCA_947561585.1 Caprella mutica | reverse complement strand
TGAGTTTTACATGAATGATGGGTATGTGTCTTTTTCATGAATGATGGGTATAAATTATAACTATATAATGATGGGTATAAATTATAACTATATAATGATGGGTGTATAATAACTATATATTGATGGGTATAAATTATAACTATAATGATGCGTGTGAATTATAACTTGTATATAATGATGGGATATATTTAACATATATATAAACTTATTTAAATAAAAAGTACACATATATCAATATTTAGTGACAATAGAAATTTTATTTAAAAAATAAAACCGGATTCAAATTACGAACAGGTTTCAATTAAATGTTTTCTTTTCAATAATAAACAGACACAAATAAATATATCAGTTAACAAAATGTTAAATACGTAGTAAATAGAAAATAAATAACAAGTACGATTTCAATAAAGAATTTAACTCATGCTTTTATTTTTAAAATGTCACTTTTTTTCACGAGATGTCCAATTAACTTTGAAATTGTAAAGTAAATTAATAAGAAAGTCCGGGTGTTGGAATTAACAGAGCGACACACAACCTTTCACTGTGACAGCAAAATAGACACTGAAGATATTTTAACACAAGAACTGAAAGGCGGAAGAAAGATACTTAAAATGTTGCAACAGCGCCATCTAGTGGTGACGGTGGAAACATATTTAGTGTCAATTATTAGATTTGGATAATTAAATTAATAGGAGATAATTATAAAGTTAATTACTTATAGTAAAGTTAAATTTGGGGATTTTAGGATAGGGTAAGTTCCGAGTTATTGGACGGCTCCACATTTTCGATCAGGGAGAAAAAAATATTGTTTAATTTTTATTTTAATCGGTATCCATTATTCATCTCCCAAAATGTGGAACTGTTCGATAACTCGGAACTTACCCTAAGTAATATATTAATGGTAAAACCTAGTTTATATCTTTAAATAACTGAATTAATTTTAATTAGACTATCCTGATAATTACTATTTAAATAGTACGTAACAGTAATTAAAAGAAACAATTAAAACATGAATTATGTATCACAGTTATTAATATAATTAAAACAGGAAATAACTTCAATGTTATTCAATAATATAAGTACAGTCTGCTACATAAGTCTCGTTAGGTAATTAATACGCATAGGTACAAATAATTAAAAAACAGTCATAAATAAAACGAGTAAAAAAAATATCTAAAAAAGTTGTAACATAAATTTTATCTTTAGAAAACAGTTGACTAAAATGTTAAAAGTTTTATAACTAAAAAACTATTGATTTTATTTATTAATTTTTACAAATAATTTGCTCATAATTATGAAGTCTATACAGGGTGACCCATAAAAAAGTCTATCCAACTTTGAATTGCTGTAGATTTTTTATTTATAATAAATATAATCTTGAACATAGTTAAAATATTTAAGTTTCATCTTTACTTGAACTGTAATTTATATGTAATTTTTAATACTAATATCTATATAAATTCAAAATTGGGTACACTTCTTTGAGGGTCACCCTGTATAGGAAATGGACATCTTTCTGGTACACCCTGTATATACAGTATAGTGGTAACTATATTATAGTGACTATACAACAGACTGCAGCAGGTACACCTGTACTCACCTGTGTACATTAGACATAGTTGAGAGTACCTACAGGTAAAGAAACAGGTGCAGCCTTGATGAGGACACATGTGTGATGTGTGTATGATGGGTGTGTGCGTGATGGGTGTATGAAAAGTGTGTGATGTGTGTGATGGGTGTATGAGATGTTTGCGCGTCATAGGTGAGTGTGTTCGTGTGATGAGGTATGAAGGTGTGTATGATGGGTTTGTGCGTGATGTGTAAGGCGTGTGTGATGGGTGTATAAAGTGTGCGTGTGATGAGTGTGAGTGTAACCATCACTCGCCTAATCAGTCCTTTAAAATGTTTAACAGAGCACATCAAAAGTAACAACAGTAACAAATTATCCTCAATGCACTAAGGCTCACTTTGTTTGTATTTATCATAGAATAATAAGCCGTAAGACTGTGATCACTGGTGCGATACGCTAAAATGAAAATGATTCGATAGCGACCAAGCATACGGTTAGTACGGACATGATGTGTCGTATGTAGTTAACATATTAATAACTGAAAGGTATGTTATACTTTTCATTGAATGTATCAGTTGAGGTACAGCATGCAGGTAAGGGTTAAAAGTAAGTAAATAAATAAATAATAAGGAATTAAAATAGGTCTTCCCATACCAATGCACGTAAATATATTAAAACTGTTTAAAAAAACGATTTTCAATCATTGAAGTGTTCATACAAAATAATTCTATATAAAATACAATAGTTATTAGTATTTCAAATCGATACGATTTTAATAATAAATAGATATATCGGTCGTTTGCGACAACATTGTCTTAACTAAAAAATAGCTTTTTTCAGGAGAGGCGTTTTAAAACGCTTTCTATATTGCCCCAAAAACACCATAAACGAAACATTTTCTGTAACATTGAAATAGGCCTCTAACGTTAATAGAAGTTGAAAGGATTATGTCTTTACTGAATAAAATATTATTTTACTTTGAAATATTCGTTGAAATTATGTCATCTATGTTATATAGTTAGGACATTTAGCCTCTCTAGCAGTCATTTTTCAGCTACAATTATAAAACTTTTACTAAAAGATTAGCGTTTGAAGATGTAAATGGATATATGTAGATGGATAACTCGAAAGAACATTTTTAAGATATGACGAAGCTGTCACAAAAAAGCGAAATGTAATAGACTTAAATTGTTTTTAGCGTGTGTTCATTCACATTTGTTGTTATGTGGTGAGTCATTTGATGGTGATCTAAGTCAAGTGGTGAGTCAGTTGATGGTGATCTAAAGGTGTTGTACCCGCATACATGGTGTCAGTGTTTCAAGGGGTAACAGGAAACTAGGAGGACGGCTCAAAATACTTGACTTGGTACCGTATTAGTGTATTAGATGTGGTATTAGTTGTGGTATTAGTTGTGGTATTAGTGTATTAGATATGGTATTAGTTGTGGTATTAGTACATATTATAGGGTATTAATACATTATATGGGGTATTAGTGTTAAAGGTAGGATATTAAATAGGGTAACATATAGAGTATTACCAAAGATATTTTACTACAACAAGATACACTACTCTCGACAGTTTCTGTTTTAAGAAGCGCCATCTGTATTTGAAAGCAGGAACTAAAGAAACAACAACATTTGCTGTTGATCATCTCTTCGTTCCTATTTAATTTAGCTGCATTTATTCTACCGATGTGAAGCTTAATTTTCCAGTAAAATAATCTTCATGAATGAATGAAATAAAAGTTAAAATATTATTAAGCAAACCGAATGTTGTTGTTTCTTTAGTTCCTGCTTTCAAATACAGATGGCGCTTTTTAAAACAGAAACTGTCGGGAGTAGTGTATCTTGTTGTAGTATAATATCTTTGGTATTAAGGTATTAGATAGGGTATTAAGGTATTAGATAGGGTATTAAGGTATTAAATAGGGTATTAAGGTATTAGATAGGGTATTAAGGTATTAGATAGGGTATTAAGGTATTAGATAGGGTATTAAGGTATTAGATAGGGTAGTAAGGTATTAGATAGGGTATTGAGGTATTGGATAGGGTACTAAGGTATTAGATAGGGTACAAAGGTATTAGATAGGGTATTAAGGTATTAGATAGGGTAGTAAGGTATTAGATAGGGTAGTAAGGTATTAGATAGGGTAGTAAGGTATTAGATAGGGTAGTAAGGTATTAGATAGGGTAGTAAGGTATTAGATAGGGTATTGAGGTATTAGATAGGGTATTAAGGTATTAGATAGGGTATTAAGGTATTAGATAGGGTACTAAGGTATTAGATATAGGGTACTAAGGTATTAGATAGGGTACTAAGGTATTAGATAGGGTACTAAGGTATTAGATAGGTTACTAAGGTATTAGATAGGGTATTAAGGTATTAGATATAGGGTACTAAGGTATTAGATAGGGTACTAAGGTATTAGATAGGGTACTAAGGTATTAGATAGGGTACTAATGTATTAGATAGGGTATTAAGGTATTAGATAGGGTACTAAGGTATTGGATAGGTATTTTCTCACCCTCTGACGTGCAAAACATGCTAATGGTTAAAAACAGTCGGTACAAAGGAAATGTTTTGGATTAGTTTTAATTATTGTTTAGATTGAATAGGCAGGAGTTTAATTAAACAAGAGGCATTCAATTACTGCTACGTAAACACTCTTATAACACGAAACTCTAGAAGCTTATTTCTATGTTTGCTATTATTTACTCACTTTGTTTACAATATAGTAATTAATTGAAGTAGAGTGAAATGAGTGAGTAAATTCACGTTGTATCATATTTCTACGATTCTGCGTATTTTATTTTTAAGTATTTTCAATTGCACAGAAATATAGATTATATATTCCACTAAAGTTATTCCCTATTTTATTTTGCATAAGGACTTTTTCCTCTTTTTTATGAAAGGCGTAACGTACGTACAAAACACAAACACAATAAGAGAAATTATAAATAATTGTTTTTTTTTAAACTCATAGAGAGCTAGAGCTTAAAATCCTGAATTAAAGATTGAAACGCTTTCCAAGTTTGATATACAGTCAGTTGAAAATTTTATTCCTTCTTAATTTTACTGGAAATGAATAGAAACTAAGAAATAAAAGTAAATGGAACGATACCAATTTTTATCATCCTAATTAGATCATAAAAAATGTTGATTTATAATTCAATAAATACTAACTATAAAGACTTATTCTAATTCATGACGAATTTCTTAGGAATGGGCAGATGTGACCCAATTTTTACCATTATAAAATGAAGATAAGGTTTTCTTGCCATTATAAAGTAAAGATGAGTGATCTTTTTTATCTAACAAATATGAGAAGAAAAAACACAAAAATATAGGATATTATGTTCATAGTTCATAACTACTATTTGTTAATATTCTCCATATTTGTATTTATGTACATAGTGTTGTTCAACCTTTTTTAAATGGTATATGCTATTATTTAATAAGGACTTACCAAAGTCACACGTGTTTCACCCTAATTACTCTGTTTTACCCTAATTACTCTGTTTTACCCTAATTACTCTGTTTTACCCTAATTACTCTGTTTTACCCTAATTACTCTGTCATACCCTAATTACTCTGTTTTACCCTAATTACTCTGTTTTACCCTAATTACTCTGCTTTACCCTAATTACTCTGTCATACCCTAATTACTCTGTTTTACCCTAATTACTCTGTTTTACCCTAATTACTCTGCTTTACCCTAATTACTCTGTTTTACCCTAATTACTCTGTTTTACCCTAATTACTCTGTCATACCCTAATTACTCTGTCATACCCTAATTACTCTGTCATACCCTAATTACTCTGTTTTACCCTAATTACTCTGTTTTACCCTAATTACTCTGTTTTACCCTAATTACTCTGTCATACCCTAATTACTCTGTTTTACCCTAATTACTCTGTTTTACCCTAATTACTCTGTTTTACCCTAATTACTCTGTCATACCCTAATTACTCTGTTTTACCCTAATTACTCTGTTTTACCCTAATTACTCTGTTTTACCCTAATTACTCTGTCATACCCTAATTACTCTGTTTTACCCTAATTACTCTGTTTTACCCTAATTACTCTGTTTTACCCTAATTACTCTGCTTTACCCTAATTACTCTGTCATACCCTAATTACTCTGTTTTACCCTAATTACTCTGTTTTACCCTAATTACTCTGCTTTACCCTAATTACTCTGTTTTACCCTAATTACTCTGTCATACCCTAATTACTCTGTTTTACCCTAATTACTCTGTCATACCCTAATTACTCTGTCATACCCTAATTACTCTGTTTTACCCTAATTACTGCAAACATAATTCAATAAAAGAAATTATAAGTGAAATACTAATAATTATATACAGAAATTACAAAAATATGTTTGCTTGCAACTGTGGATTTTTAACCATTACATTCTATGAGTTTAGAAATGTTTATATAGCTTTCATCTTTCAATAAGTTACCTCAATCCTAATTCGCCACAAGACTAATTTTTTTCTATATCCAAATTTATGGGCTAAAATTGAAAGAAAAGCGGACTTTGATTACCGTGAAAATAATGCGATGTAATTAAATGAATAATGAGTAATTTTTTGTTGAGAATTTAGGTACAAGACCTTTCAAAATTGATCTACTTTAAACTTATAACTTAATCGATCAGTGCGAATTTCATAATATCATTATATAACACGGTAAGCGGTTCTCAGTGACTGAACAATTACTGCAATAGGAAGAAAATTAGAGGAGTAACTATCCTATTTGATAACTCAGGATAATTTTTTTTTCAATTTACATGTAGATTTTATTTAAATTCAGAATTATCTACTTAAATAAATTGTAGAGTTACTTTTAAATGAAAGCATCACAAAAATTAGGTGAAATTAAATGGATAAACTGCATGTACTGAATATATAATAATCTATTTGATATTATTCTATTAAATTGATTTTCATGATTTTTAGATAATACTAAACATTAGTTTCATTCCATTTAATTAGTGTGAAAAACAAAAAATATATCCTATAGAACAGTTATTAATGAAATAATAATATTAAACTTTAAAATCGCAAAAAAATTATACCTACATGCATGATTCGTTGAAAATTGCACTAAATAATAATTTTATTCATTTTGAACTGTAATTCAGATAATTAAAGTCCACATTATCATAAGCATATATCTGTTGTAAACTATTTAGTTGTGTTTGAGTATAAAGCCCCGTCCAGACGCTCCGACAAATGCCCTGATTTCTCTGAAATATGGTGTTTGCGAGCAAATTTGTCCGCGATATGGCAGGCAAATTTGACCCCGATCACAAGAATCGAAACTGTTAGTGACTTTCAAGCGTTCGCAACTGTTATTTCACCTCCATCTCCCCAAGCTCTACTTTAAAAAGTGGTATTATATCCTAATTAATCAACAATATTCTATCACACCGTTGTTCTAAATATCCAACTGCATGCTATGAATAATGAGTGCCTTGTTTTCAGGAAAGGAGGGCTGAAGCAGGACTATCCCGTCGACATAGTGCTGAGTTGTGTAGATAATCACGAGGCTCGTATGGCACAGACTTGGTTTGAGTCGGGAGTGGCAGAGTCCAACCTCTCTCCTCCTCCATTGAAAATTAAGCACTTGCTCTTCTCCCCATTAATTTTCATACCACACCTCCCTGCACTATCCTCCAGCATCTCTATCATCTGCTCTGCTTCCCTCACCGTTCTTGCCATTAGTAGGCCATCATCAGCATAAAACAGCACCGGCACCCTCACTCCTCCACTCCTGTATCCCAATCCACTCCTCAGTATTCTCTCTATTATCATCCCCACTACCATCACAAATATCTGAGGTGATCCGATGCAGCTCTGCCTGATGCCACTTTTCACCTCGATCTCCCCAACCTCTACTCCCTCTCGCCACACCCTCGTCTTGTCACCCTCATACAACTTCGATACCACCTCTATAACCCTTGGATCACACTTGTAGTATTTCAATCCCTCCACCAATGGTTTCCTTCCTATGCTACCAAATGCGTTACAAAAATCAATCCCCACAGCCACCAATCTCTCCCCCCTCCTAAAACTCTCCTCCAGACAGTGCCTCAACAAAAACAGATTCTCCTCCATCCTCCTTCCTTCCGTGAACCCAGCATGCAAGCTACCCACAATCTCATCAAAAATTTCCTGCTCCACCATCTTGTCCTTCACCATGCCCATAAAAATCTTATAGCCAGAATTTGTGATTGCTATAGGACGGTGTTGCTTAGCACTTGCTTTTTTAACTTTAGGAAGCATGATGGTTTTGGACGTCTTCCACCCTTCTTCAATCTCACCTCTCTCAACATCCCTATTGTATGCCTCAACCATCCCATCAACACACACCTCACTTTCTACCCATGCCTTATAAATCTCACCCTTAATCCCATCCAAACCTGGCTGCTTACGCTTTCTTATTTTCTGTACTCTCTTCCTCACATCCTCTCTTCCAAATTAACATCCCTCATTCACTCCTTCACTCTCTCGACTACTCTCAGCACAGGCACTCCTGAAATCTCCCTTCTCATCCTCTCTGCTCTGCTAGCTTCCTGCGTAATCATCTCCTCCCCTCTTCTTTCCTCATACTCTCTCATTGCTACTTTGTTCCAAGCCTCACTTATTTGGTTTTCTTCTCTCTGGTAAATACTCCTCCAAGCCTCCATCATCACCTCCTCCTCATCTTCCTCTTCCACCATCTCCACTCCATTCTCCCCATATAGTTTCTTCCTCTTGTGACTACCAGTTTCTCCTTTTAGCTTTCTAATCATTTTCCACATTTTTCTTCCATTTTTTCCCCTCTTAACCTCCTCTGCCATTCTCTTTTCATAACTTCCCTTCTCCTCTCTTACTAACTGCTTTACTACCTTCTTTTGCCTATTATAAGCATCCCAGCACCTTTCTCTCTCCTCTCCACCGCTTGCCCTCCTTCTCTTCCTATTTAGCAACCTTCTATACTTTATCTCTTGTCTAATGTTCTCATTTATCCATGCTGGCTCCACTTGTTTTTTTGGTTTTTCTTTCAATTTTCCTTCTCACTTTTCTCTTCAGGCATTCTTCAGGTTTCTCTTTTATCACCCTCTCCAGATCAGAAACTCTCAAATCTTCTAGACTCTGAATCTCCTCCTCTACTCTACTAACAAAATCTCTCATTACTTCCCTGTCATCCACCTTATAGTACTCCCTCACCCCCCACTCTCTATCATCATCTCCAACACTCTCCTCCCTTATACGGAACATTCCCTGAAATATAACAGTGATCAGACATATCGTACTTCTCTTTCTTCTCATCAATAACCAAACTTTCAAACTTACCATACATACACTCATTCACAAGATGGAAATCAATTACACTCTTCACCTCCCCCTGAACTCTTGTGTACTGTCCCTCACATCCCACATCCACGTGCAACATGACCAACATCCATCTCTCCATAAAATCCAGCATCATATCACCATTCCTGTTAATTTCCTGGTCTCCTAGGTATCCCACATGTCCATTGAAGTCACCCATCACCAAACATGCCTCACCTTCTGTAGTTCCACTCATAATCTCACTTAATATCTCATATATAATTATGTTTCTATTGACATCTCTGATGTCCAAATACACCAATACTAAGAGGAAACTGAAATACCCAATCTCCACCTTTGCTACAAGTACATCTCTGCATTCACAATCTCTCTCCTCAATCTCAACACTCTCCAGATCGTTAGTTAATAACATAAGACCTCCTCCTTTTTTATCTTCCATATCTCTCATCTTCTGTATTAGCATAATTTCACTTCCCTATTCTACTCTCCTGTACTTTTCATGTGTCTCCACTAAACCTATCACTCTCACCTCATTTCTCTGTCTATCTTCTCCCATCATCCTTCCAATTTCAATCATCTGTTAAGCCTTGAACATTTATCAGATCAATCTTGACCATCCTGCTTCCTCCTCTTCCAGCTCCCCTTCCACCCTTCAGTCTCAACAAGTCCACATCTTTTATCACATCTCTGAGACCTCCACTACCAGCCTTCTTTCCCATCCCACTCCCACTCTCCCCACTTCATTCCTCACCTCCTCCATCGCCATCTATATTTCTATGTACAATTTTTCCTTTGCTTATATAGATTCCACTTTCACCATCATCTCTTCTCCTCCTTAGCTCATCTCTTATCTTCTTCTCTTTCCCTTAAAGTCAAATCAGGCACTATCATCACCCTCCTAAAATCCTCACCAGCATTTCTCAGCCTCTTTACCCTACCAATTACTGCCCATTTCTGCCCTGAAGCCTCATCTTTACCAAAGTTGGTGGATGCTTTACCTGGTCATTTCCCTCTCCATCCCTGGAAGTTTTCTCTTTACCCAGTCTAACCACCTCTTCTACCACAACATCCATCAGTCCAAGTTGATCTTTAACTAGTCCCTCAAAGATTTCCCTATCATTTCTCTCCCTCCCCAGACTTTTTCATTCCATGAATAACATTATTACATTCTCTCTTTCTCTTCTCCTCTTCCTCTTTTACACCAACCATGACCTCTCTTCTGATATCATTCACCATTGTCCCTTGATTACTTTCATTCATCAGGCTAGGAGTCGGTTGTAAGACTTGTATCATCTCCCCATTATTATTATTCTTATCAGAAACCATACTCATTATCTCCTCTCTAATCTCCTTCTTGATATCTTCCTTCATTTCACTCATCCGATCAAACAAGTCATTAAGTTTCCCAATTGTCTCCCTATTTTCTCTCAAGTAAACATACAGTATTCTATTTAGGGCTTATAGGAAACAGTATTTAGAAGAGAGCGTAAGACCTATAGGTACCTATACGTACGTAGATAATGGAAATTTAAATTTTGATAGACCTATCATGATCTACGATAACTCCCACTTTGCGAGTACTAGGAGTGTCTGATTACCGAGACTTTTTTCTAGATAGGTACTAGGTATTGTACTATAAGTAACTCAGGTTAGATATCTAGGTAAATATTTATATTAGGTATATAAACGGCTAGATAAAATACAGAGATAAACATTTATATTATATATCGTCTAGTTATCTAATTACGCATTTATATTATATAATCAACTAGGTAGGTAGGTACCTAGTAACTCTGTAAAAATTTATATATTACATCCGATAGGTACCTAGGTAATCATTTTTTAAATCCATGCTTGTTTCTAAAATCGCTAAATTGTTAGGTATTAACTATCAACAACAACATATGATATTTTTCCAATAAATTAATTATGCAGAATCGCGAACACGGACATTTCAATTTCCTGATCATATTGCTCTCGTCTGGACGTTAACACAGGCAGATATGAGATTGCCCGTGTTCGCCCGAGCAAAAGAATTTCGAAACTCTGGGCATTTGTCGGAGCGGGGCATTTGACAGGGCTTAATATATTTTCATTCATAATTCATAATTTATTTAATACTAATTTCAGAGGCCAAGTTAAACCACTTTCTCTTTAACCAATTAGAATTGAATCAGAGATAATATTTCTGAACTACTTGCTGTAGAATGAAATGAAATAGAGATATAATATATTAAATTTTTATGTGTCAAATAGGATAGTTACTCCTCTAATTTACTTCCCATTGCGGTGATTGATAGGAGTATTCAGTCATTGAGATCAGCTTACCACATTAACTCATGAAGAGACCGTTGCTTTCTTAGATAACAATTATCGAGTTTACCAATTTTGAAGGGTCGTTCAGACCTAAACTTAGAAAAAATAATCACTTCATTTTTATCTTCTATAAAAATTTCACAGCAATCGAAGTATTCTTTTATTACTTTTTAAAATACTTAACATTTTAATTATCTTTCAAGATGAAGGAAATAATTTTCTTTAGAAATAATTCTAATCAGTCAGTTAAGAGAATCTTGCGGTTCTAATTTTGTAAGAACTTTATTCAAGTACCATTAAGGATACTATCCGGAGAGCAATGATTCGTATTCAATGTGGATTTTTTAGCAATGTGCAGATTTGACTCAACTTTAACCGTTATAAAACTTACATGACAATAATAGTGACTAGTTCTATTCTATTTTATAAATAGCTATTAGAAGAAGGAACTCAATTAAATTCATATAAAAGAATAAATGGAATAACAATTTGAAGATTGTGTAAAATTATACTAGTGTGCAATCGTGAGCATTTTTTCTAAAAATAAAAAAATGTTTAATAATAATTAATTCTGCTTTACCACGAATTGAACTTCAAAATTCATACAGACAGGTCTTGTTTTTATTACACCTGCTTTTTATGAAAGGTGAAATAATTACCAGTAATTAGCAACTATTAAAAAAATGGTTTCTGAGACCTAAATGAATGGAAATATTTTTTAGTTCGTAGCTATATATAGTACTCACAAATAATTAATATTTCTGTCTAAATAATATTGCAATATTATTTATTATTATCCTTATTTTATTTCCAAATTATATATGTGAGACGATGATTTTAACCTAAAAGTCAAGTTTGGTGATTTACTTTATTTGCATGTTTTCTATACTCGAGTTAATTGTAATCTGCGCTCCTACCTTAAATTTATAAAAAAAATCTAATTTCAGTGGTTAGGTTAAATCTCTTTCTCTTTAACAAACAATGAACTAAAATCAAATTAATATTTTCGAATGTTCGAAATCGAATACAGAATAAATAGGATAGTTACTCCTCTAATTTTCTTCCCATTGCTGTAATTAAATGGAGTGTTCAGTCATTGAGATCAGGTTTCTGCATAAATTCCTGATAAATTAATTGAAGACCAAATTTAATTCCTAATTTAACTCCATCAATTTTGAAGGGTCTTCAGACCCAAATTAACAACAAATAACCACTCCGTTATTATCATCTACACAATTATCACAGTAATTGAAATCATCTCTTATCCAATCGTAATATTCACATCTTTAATGTTTATTTCGGAAGAAAAAATATATTTGGTTATGGGACCCACGTGGTTCTCATTTTAAAACATATTTCAAGTACTATTAATGATGTCAGCTGGGAACCCTCTTAATTAATAACGTAAAGGTCCACTTCTGTTTTAGGACCACACATAACAGGGTCCAATTTACAAACTAATGAGTGAATAACCATGATAATATATATTATACAAGAAATAGGAAAGAAAGTATGTTCTATTTCTCTAAATTATTTCAGAGATTTTCAATATTTATCGTATTTATATAATTAGTTATACGTTACATGAGCAATATTCAGAAAAAAACAAGAAACGAATATTTTGAAATAGTAATAGATTCCGTTAAATTTAATATATTAATGAAAACGATAATAAATCACAGCAACACAAATAATATATATATGCAGATATAAGAAATACCTTCACAAGAAAATATTATACTTCATTTATAACTAATTTTATTTGTGCTGACTCTGTATTTATTATAATGTAATCTAATTAAAGATCCAATATGTTCTTTCTTTCTAGAATGTTCTATCAGTCTAGTAGATGTTTGGTACATGTTCTGTACCGATCTGATAATGAAATCTATTTGAACTAATTAGTTAATTAATTAGTTCCTATTATCAATACATTTTTTTAATATCCAAATTGTATTTTGATTAGTATAGAGCTTGAAATATAATTAAGTATAATGGTTAATCTATAGCATAGAAATAGCTGGCATTTTGCTAGATGCCAAGTGCACGAGGTTGCACTCTGACTATAAAACCGCAGCAAAATCTTTAGCGTTCTTTTAACCAACTCTAACTGTAAACTACATTTTCCCCTTATAGGGTAAGTTAACCTATAGTATTATAGTAAGTTATGGTATTCATAGTAGATCTTATAGGTATTTTAAATCTGTTTATTTATTTCTATATTTTTGCACATCTAGTAGCTAAGTCTTATATAGTAACTTTAGTGAATACATTTAAATCGTTGATTATTCAATATATATGCCTACTCTTATATGACAGCCTTAAATAATAAGCATCGTAGATCATGGTATGTCAGATTTGAAAATATTATTTAAATTACAGGACTTGGTTTACCTACCTACTGGCCTAACACTACCTACCTACGCCTACCATTACCAACCCTACCTACGCCTACCACTAACTACCTTACCTACGCCTACCTACCTTCGCCTACCACTACCTACCTTACCTACGCCTACCTACCTTCGCCTACCACTACCTACCTTACCTACGCCTACCTTACCTACGCCTACCTACCTTCGCCTACCACTACCTACCTTACCTACTACGTATTACCAATCTGTAACAGGGAATATAACAAGAATAGGAATAATTTCGTATATGCCATACAGTAGTTAGATATTAAATATTAGGTTGCAACCTATTCTTTTCTCGGTTTGTTAATATAGGTAGGTACTATTTGAGCATTCACATATAAAATATAAATTTATATTTCTTTAATCTTGGTTGATATAAATAATATAATAAAAACTAAAAGTGATATACAAAAAATTTATAATGTCAATAGCAAACCAAATCACATTAGAGATATAATTAATTCTAATAGTAAAACTCTCACTTGAAATTTTAAAAATTCATTTTAATAACAAACCATCAGTTTAATAAATAAAACTCGCTCCAATAACATAAAAGTTTAACCAAAATTTAATTAATTAATTGGCTATAGAAGAAAAACGTATTTCTTTATATTTTAAATATTGTTATATTGTATTTGGTTACTTGAATTTATTTATTATATATATTTTTTCGGAATTGTTTATAATATTTAATTATATTTCATATAACTAATTTCTTACCTCATTTAGATGTCAACAAGATAGGTTAGACTCAAATCTTACCTGAAAAGAGAAAACGTTTAACTTTAGTATATTGATGTTAATATTATACTCACAAAACAATTTATTGATATTTCCCATGTAACGACAATTTTATTATCTTATTTTATTATTATTTTATTATTAACAAGGAGATAAAACACACTTGATTTTGTAACAGATGTATGGAAAATAAAAATATTCTAGAGAATTAATGTAGTAAGCAATAGCTAAGTTAGTACCAAATTTTCTAATTTTTTGTCTCATATCTCAATACTAAATAGATAGTTAATTAATATTAATAAACTTTAGGATATATAGGTAAAATAGAAAGACGGTATCCAACATACAACCATTGGTCACAAAATTCATTGTCAGGTCCAGGTTTTTCCACCCTTCTCCTGATGATGAATAGAAATCTTTCTATTCGAAAGCTTGATATCTGAAAAAATGCAGAGTTTAAATAACCTCTAATATTATGGATTTCCTGTTGAGTTTGAATCTTTTCAATCAAATTTTATTATTGTATGATAAAAATAAAAATTTCTATAATCATCCATGTTTTATTTAGTTTTATTGGTGTCTTACATTATTCTCTCACACCATGATGAAAATTATTCAGATTTAAATGAAGTAAATCGATATAGGTTATATTGTAATAGAATATATGTAAATGAGGAAAATAATATAATATAAACATACAATTTTATAAATTAGACTAGTGTACTTTCCCGTTAAAAATAACGGGTCATCATCAATACTAATTTATTACCTGTTATTAGGTTTCTTTTAATGAATTCAATTAAAATTATTTTTTCTCCATAATATAATTTATTTTAAAGATAAATTACATACAAAAATTGAACAGAAACAGGAGTCAATATATTCCTGTGCGTATCATAGTTACATTCTTCAAGTTTAATACGCATCGTGTAAAAGCGGACACCAAATAAATAAATAAACACACGAGGGAAGTTATTAGTTTTCCATTTGAAAAAGAGATTTCAAAATAATCTCATTTTTGAACACACAAGAAAAAGATAAAGAGTGATTATTTGTTGTTAAAGCCCCGTCCAGACGCTAAGACAAATGCCCTGAGTTTGGAAATACTTTTGCTCGGGCTAACACGGGCAATCTCATTTCTGCCTGTGTTCGCGTCCAGACGAGAGCAATATGATCAGGAAACTGAAATGTCCGTGTTCGCGATTCTGTATAATTAATTTATTGGAAAAATATCATATGTTGTTGTTGATAGTTAATACCTAACAATTTAGCTATTTTAGAAACAAGCATGGATTAAAAAAATGATTACCTAGGTACCTATCGGATGTAATATATAAATTCTTACCGAGGTACTAGGTACCTACCTAGCTGATTATATAATTTAAATGTGTAATTAGATAACTAGACTATATATAATATAAATATATATGTAGGTATTTTTTCTAGTCGATTATGTACCTAATATAAATATTTACCTAGATATCTAACCTGAGTTACTTATAGTAACTTACCGAGACGTCTAGAAAAACGTCTTGGTAGTCAGACTCTCATAGTACTCGCAAAGTGGGAGTTATCGTAGATCATGATAGGTCTATCAAAATTTTAATTTCCTTTATCTACGTATTTATAGGTAGCTATACGTTTTACGCTCACTTCTAAATACTGTTTCCTATAAGCCTTAAATAGAATACTGTATGTTTACTAGTTAGGTAGGTACCTACTTACCTAGTAAAATTAGGAAAAACAACCAAATAATTCATACCTACTTATAGGCCAGGTAAGTACCAAGTTATGGGATGGTTCCACATTTACAGAAAAGTAAGTAAGAAAGAAAGACTAATGATTACAATGAGAGTTAAATGATAATTAAAATAGCTAGTACCTATAATATTTATAATACGTGTCCGAAAATGTGGAACTGTTCGATAACTCGGAACTTACCCTAGTCAGTAACTAATATGTAAAATTGTAAATAACCAATCACATTTATTCTAAAAAATACAAAAATTTATTTAAATTTAATTACAAAAATCTCAAACAAATAATATAAATAGACTACTTAATAATGAATTCAATCTCTCATATCTAAAATGAGAGTAATTATCAAATTTACTCCATATATCACAAATATTCATTCAAATAACAGTCGCGAACACTTGTTCGGGGACAAATTTGTCCAACATGTTGAAAGTCACAGACAGTTTCGATTCTTGTGATCGGGGACAAATTTGCCTGCCATATCGCGGACAAATTAGCTCGCGAACACCTGATTTCAGAGAAATCTGGGCATTTGTCGGAGCGTCTGGACGGGGCTTAACTTAGGTCTGACCCACCCTTCAAAAATGGTGGATCAGATGTACGACCGGAGAAAATTGTCACATCATAATACGCAGTAACCAAATCTCAATGACTGAACACTCCATTCAATGACCGCAATTGGGAAGAAGGAGTAACTATCATAATTGACACCTGAAAATTTAACTTATTATATTTGTATTTTATTTCGATTCACTGAAAGTAATTTATCGATATTGATACAAATTGATATTGATAATCAAAAATATTAATTATATTTCAAATCAATGTTGGTGAAGGAGAATGAGATTTACCTCAACCACTGAATGTAATTATTAAATTTAAAATTTATATTAACTAATTACTTCATCAAAATAAATATGGTATATGTCATAATTGACTTTCACTTATTAAACACATTTTAAACACAACTATATTAATCTTATTTCTATTCAAATTCTAGGGCCTAGATCTTTGTCAAATATTTAAAAAATCATCATAAGTATATGACATATGTTTAGTTTAATTGAAAGAGTCTAGAATTACATTGTTTATTAGCCATAATGGCTTCAAAATTTATTTAGGTCGTTTATATTATTATTATTATTTATTATTATACCAACTGAACTATTCATGTTTTCTGAAAATCAGAATATTTATATATTTTGAATGTAATTTTGAAGTTAAAAGAAATAATATTCATTAACAATAAATGATATTTTTAACATACATTTTTTATTTGTTTAAGGGACCAAAGTGGTTCACATTCGAAAAACTCATTTCAATTAACAATAATAATGTCAGCTGGGGTCCCTGTCTTACTTATTATTTCATTTGTAAATCTTTCTACAAAGCTTCCGATTTGGGATAGTTCAACTTTTTTTTATCAATCATTATTCATGTTCACGTTAAAATAATTCAGTTAATATAAATGTAATTGTGATTAATCATACAGATTTAAAGTAAGTTGTTATGGGTATCTGCTTACAGGCACTGTTTTAAATGTTATCCGAATAACCATCCGATCAATTTAAAGCAAAATCTGATTATCTTTACCTTCATCCCCCATCTCTTAGGCCTATTTCAAACAGGGTGTTTTTTTTTTCAACAAAATACAGATATTTTTCCATGGTGGTAATTTTCCTTGTGGGTTTTTTCTGCGTGGGCAATTTTCCTTGTGTTTCTTTTTTCTGTGGACATCTTTCCAGGAATCATATTTATATAATGTTTTGTGGGGTTTAAACTTAACTTTAAAAAATTTAGCGAAATAAATTTACTCAAGTTTTTCGACAATAAATTGTTTTTCATAATTTTATATTTGTACGCAACAATACTTTTGACACTTTACTATAACAATTATTGTGTCAATATCGAAAAATTTATCTTATTAAATTTTTCACCATTTATGTAATAGTAGCAGCAAAAATAATAGCATTTAAAGAAATCAAGAAGTTTGTAGTTTTAGAGACAGACACATCAATTCAAGTTGTGATCCGTTTTTATATTTCTTACTCGCCCAGTATAGAATATCACCAGTGTTATTAATTTTCTTCACATTTTTGGTACGAGCACATACAAGAAAAACTATACAGCTAATTATTTGTTGTTAATGTAGGTCTGAACAACCCTTCAAAATTGGCTATAAATATCAATTGAAATGGGATACCTATTTACATATTATCATATTTTTTTTGTTGGAACCTGATCTCGATGACTGAACACTTCATTCAATTACTGCAATAGGAAGAAAATTAGAGGACTAACTATTCTATTTGACACCTCTTGAAAATTTAAATTATTTACCTTCCCAAATTTTCAGAAGGTTATGTCTTCATGGGCAAAATTTTCCCCGTATGAATATTATACGAAAGTTTTTGATCAATATATTTGTAATTTTGTTATTTGAATCGGGTCAATCAAAGGTCAAGGTCACGAAAAAAAAAATCTTTGTAATATAGAGGCAAACTAAGCCTTTAAGCAATAAATAAGAAAAACCATAACTTCTAACGTATCGCGAAAAATACATTTTTTGAAAAGTGGCCTATATTAATTCTTATGGTATAAACTATAAAGGGTAAAAAAGAAAAGCATGACACAAAGAGAGTTAAATTACATGAATATTATATCTGTATTTTTATATGAAAATACTGTAACTACATAATGTAGAACAGTTTATTTAATTTTTATCATTTGTATTAAATAATAGAACGAGATTTAGCCTAACCCCTGAAATAAGAAGTGAAAATCACTATTTAAAAAAAAAATGAATCCTAATCCAATTCATTTATATGAAAAGGATCTATTTAGATATGAAAAAAATGAATATAATAATAATTTTAAACTCCAGAATCGAACAAATTATACTTGACGTGTATGTGTCATTTTTTTGCAATTAAATTTGTCAATATTATTGCAAAATCAAGTTTACTAATATTTAAATATATTTGATTTAAAATAAGTGTATCAATATTTAAATTTCAGTTTATCATTATTTAAAGAAAATAACTTATCAATATTCTTTTAAATTAAGTTTAGATAATATTATATTAACAAACGTTCTAATTTTTTCTTTAATTTAAAATTTTAATTTGCTGCTCCATACTATTGGAAACCGGTTTATTTAATAATTTAATGTATTTAAAATTTATTTTCAGAGAAGTAAAATTTCCTAATCAAAGATTATATATCATTAAATATAATCAAATCTTACCTACCGCTAAAAATGAGTAAATTAAAATATTATTGTTATAAATATTAAATAACTTTATGTGGGAAACTCATCTAAATTTATTTCTCCATGTGATCACAAATTTCATATGGTATGGTAGAAATATCTAATTCAATAATTATTTATGTTTCATATAATTTTGTTAATATCTCGGAACATATTTTGATTTAACTGAGGAAAAAACATATAGGCCTACAGATAACAAACCATCAGTGGTACTAAGAATCTAAATTCGTTCATCAGGGTAAGTTCCAAATTATCGGATTGCTCTACATTTTCGAACAAACAGAAAATACAGTTAGTAAATTAGTGTTTAAATTTTGGTCTGAACGACCCTTCAAAATTGGTAGTAAGATGATTTTATATATGTAATAATAGTCAATTTTCCTGTAGTTATTTTTCTTAGGAAGCTTATCTCAATGACTGAACACTCCATTAAATTACCGCAATGGGAAAAAAATTAGAGGAGTAACTATCCTATATGACATCTTCTGAAAATTTAATTTAGTGTACCTGTATGTTTATAAGAAAAAATGTAGAAATTGAGCAGTGTACTTCTTGCTCAAAATTAGAATTTAATTTCAACAAAAGTAGAATTTTATTTTAAAAGTTAAATACAATTTAAAAAAAAATGTTAAATTATAATAATATTATAGCTGCATTTTATTAGTTATTAATTTGTTTTTCTAATTTCATAGGTAGGAAAGAGTAAGATTTAACCGAATCCTTAAAATTAAATATTATAATACAAATTTCTCTTCAAAATCTGAATGCCAAGCTACAAGGAATTTAAGTAGAAAATATATTTATAAATATTAACGATTTACAAAAAAAAAATCGAAATTAAAACTTAATGGAAAAATATAAATTATGATGGAACAAATTATTTCGTTCAGATATTCCTAAGAACCGTATTAAGTACATGTTGAAATACGAACTATAATAATTTAAATTATATTTATCCCCATATTTAAATAATTAAATATGGGGTTAAATGATTAGAAATAACTTGTTTTTAATTTCTTACCTCGTTTTGATATCATCAGGATGTGAGTTAGACGTAAATCTTACCTGAAAAAGAAAATGTTGTATTTTAGTATATTGATATATTATTCATATGTATATTGATGGAATGATCACAATTTTTATATAATGTGATGGAAATATATATTTTTTTTATAGTTTTATTGTTATCTCGGAACATTTTATAAAATTATTGAAGATAATCATTGCAATTTAACTGGATTAGAAAGGTATATGCTATATCGTAATATAAAATACATATATAATTGTCACCGGTATAAACACTTTTCTAAATGCGATCGCTAAGTTCCGAAATATTGGATATATACGCATTTTCGGACATACAAGAAAAAACTTACCAAGAATGCTTATTTCTTTATATTTCAAGTCTGAACGGCCCTTCAAAATAGCCAATAGGTAAGGTTGTGACGATATGCGTTTAAAATCATAGATCTTAAAGAATATCACAGACGAAACGAAATGGTATCGGATACTATATACCGCTGGTTTAGAACGATTAAATAGTCTTTAATTCAATGCGTCTACAATATTTTCAGGAGATATGATTTTAAAAGCATATTTTCACAACCTTAGTATTAGGTAAGGTTATCTATTAATTTGGAAATGGAGTAGTTGAACAAATATTATTTAAGAACCTGTTCTCAATGACTGAACACTCCATTAAATTTTCTAATGAAAATAAAATTTTAGGAGTAACTATCCTATTTGATACCACCTGGAAATTTTAATATTTTATATCCGTATTTTATTTCAATACACTGAAAGTAGTTCAAAAATATTAATTTAATTCAATATCAGTTAGAGAGATTTAAACTAACTACTGAATTTAGTACTTCAATTCTATATCAAAATAGAATATAACAGCAAATCTAGTAAAATTGTATATTAAAGTGATGAAGTATTGAACCAGATATACTTTGGAATTATTTTTAGACAGTTTTTTCAACTCTTTATTGCCTAAGGCCTAACCGGACACAAATTTCTCCCTAAGAAAAGTTAAATTTGCCAAAAAAATTTTAACGAACGATTCACACTCATGTGTACGCTTTCATTCATTAAAACTAATCTATACACTTATATTAGTTAAAAAAAATTGTGATTTTTCATTTTCCGACATTTATATTTTCTATTGTTCAATATGCTTCTTTGCCTAATAGGTATACAAGGGGTTTGGCGTTTAGTTGAGAGTCTAGAATTACACTCTTTGGTACAGTTTTTTGCTTAAGAGAATCAATACCCCTTCAGAATTTTTTCTTAATTAATAATCTGAGGGATCTGAAATTTGGAGCAGGACAAAAGAAAATGTTTTTGTTCTTTTCTTTAATGTTTCCGCCATAATTCTTTTTAATTCAGATAAATAGAAAAAACTTAAATGTAATATTATAGAGCACCCATTTCTCTTTCAAACGATTCCTGCCATGTTTTTCTTCAACAAATAACCCAGAGATATAGAAAATCAATCAACACAGCAAGTAAGTTTTCAGGAGAGGATGAAACATCTCTACCATCAGATTACCTCACTCTAGAAGGATGCGTCACTTAGACCAGTGATACATCCTCCTCGTACTAAAGTCAGATCGGCACTGATTTCTTATTTGAGCCTATATTGAAAGGATGGTTCTATTGCTCCTAAACCCTACCTGGGTACGGAAGTGTGAATGCGTTCCAAGCCACTACTCTACCTTTCACCACGACTGTAACGAGCTACATACAAGCTATGACTGTAAAATTTACGGTGTATTCTACACACCTGTGTGTGTATTTTAGGCATAAAAAAAAAATCAAATATTTTTGGCGTTTCTGAAGGATATTGATCACCATAAACTGACTAGAAATCAGTTTACTTTTTCATCAAGTTCATATCGTTAGGTATCCATGATACCTAAAGGTATCCATGATACTTGAAGGTATCCATGATACTTGAAGGTATCCATGATACCTGAAGGTATCCATGATACCTGAAGGTATCCATGATACCTGAAGGTATCCATGATACCTGAAGGTATCCATGATACTTGAAGGTATCCATGATACCTGAAGGTATCCATGATACCTGAAGGTATCCATGATACCTGAAGGTATCTATGATACCTGAAGGTATCCATGATACCTGAAGGTATCTATGATACCTGAAGGTATCCATGATACCTGAAGGTATCCATGATAAGGGTTATGGAAAGGAAAATCGAAGGGACTGGAAGAAGCAGTCAGAATAGGAAGTGGCTCCATGAACAAAGTCACTTACCACAGTCGGTGACAATGCTCATGGATGCAGAAAAGCTACTCAGTGAATGCAGTCAGTTACCAAGGAATGTGACGAAAAGGGACAAAAGCACCGGTGGCTGCACTCACGGATGGAAGAGGGAAATGAAGAGGTGATAGTAAATGAAGCCTACGAGTCTACCTAACACAAAACCAAAGAGGGAAATGGAGAGGTGATAGTAAATGAAACATACAAGTCCACCAAACACAAAATCTAAGACCTCGTAGTTGAAGAGCATAACCCTAGCGCTATTCTCTAAAACTGCAAGTAGCCTAAAAAATTGTAAAAAAAATAAAAAGGATAAAACAAATATAAAGAAAAGGTAAAACGTTTAATAAAAAATAATCATTTGGTTAAAAACCCGAAGTAGAACAAAATATTTCTCAAAAAGACAAAAACTAAAAACAAAAATAATAAATGAGTATTCTTTAATTGTACTTAGAAGTAAATAATATAGCTGCTACTGGGGTAGGTTCTGAGTTATCGGACGATTCTATATTTTCGACCCTAAGAAAAATGTATAATAATAATTATTATTGAACTTTAATTTTATTTGTTTGAAATAATCAAATGAGATCAATAATGATTATAATAAGCTTTTTTCTTATATGATCGAAAATGTGGAACCGTTCGATAACTCTAAATTTACCCTAGTTGATAGCTTAAAAAAATATACAAATAATTGTCAAATATAATAAAGATAATTCGAGAAGTATGCTAAGTAGCTATAAAATGTAGAGTATTTACAGTAACAGAAACAAACAAAATACAAGTACCCATTTTCACCGATTGTAACGAATTAAATAATATAAGAAATTAAAATAAATTTATCATTAATAAAAGAGAATTTTCATTTCAAAATTGCTACACTACATGGGCAGCAGTTTGCTGCAGTACTGCGGAAAGAGTTACCACAGGACTGGCAGTAACACTACTGCTAGCGCTTGATACTGTTGAACAGTTAACAACTTCATTCTTTTCACCTTCTTGACCACCACTCTTACTCTCCAATTCACCACCCTCAACATCACCACTCTGCTCCTCACCATCACCAACTTCACCCACCCGACTGTTTCTCGTATCCTGGATACGCCTGTTATTCAAATTCAGTTCGGCCATTTTGTGGTTTATGGCGTCAGGGCGGCCATTTTGTCGCCTGTGCCTTCGTTTGTGCGTGTTAGGCACACATTGAGGCTGCAGTTGATATTGCTGAATGGGTACGCAACAGCGGTAACCATCGCACGGCGCCACCGAAAACCCTTTACGCAACGGAACACCGTGCTTGCTCGACTCCGAGGCAGACTTTATAAAGTTATTCTGCTGGTACATCACAACAGTCTGTGGTGGAATTGGAGCCTTACCCCCAGGAGGTGGGTGGGGGTTTGGTCGAATTCCCTCCACGAGTATCGCCTGATTACGAACAGACTCGCGTAGCTTTTGAAATGTCAAAGGACGCTGCTGTTCAACCGAGCAACAGCAGCCCCCAATATTACACACAATGGGTGGGGGAGACTGAAGGAGAGTGGGTGAAGTTGTCGAGGGTGGGGGGACCACCATACCACCGGGTGAGATAACACCACCACACCTACCATCACAATACACTACCTCGTTCTTTACCTTTTTATCTAGTAGTCTGGACGGTCCTGCGGCCGCAGTGATGTTGTGGAGGTCCCACCGGAGGTTGTAATCGGGTGAAGAGCATTCCCCCATCCCCCCACTCATTTGGGAGAGCTCTTGCTGTTGGTGCATCATGTACTGCTGAGAGGACAAACCTCTCAAATGCAAATGGTTGCGGTTAGATAGTGGGGGTGGATTGGACTGGTGGAGATTGTAATAACCACCGGTGGAAGAGCTGCTCCCTCTAACACTCCCCCCACCAGTGATAGTAGTGAAATGATTAGCTGATATGTTGTCATACATGGGGGTAGCTGCCGTGGCATGCTGACGATGGTACATGGGGGTACCCCTATTCACCCGTTCATTACAAAATGGTTCCTGGTATTCCTCATTCTGTTGTTTCTTGCTCTTCTTTCTTTTCTCTTTTTTATTATAGGGTTCTCTGTAGGTGACTTCTGAGGCTGTCTCGTAGAAAACATTCTCACCCCCATTGTCTTGCGGGGGGTGGGGGTAGTAGTAATAGTAGGAGCCGGTGGGGGAGGCAGCGAGTAGGGGGATTGTGTCTGTGGATACTCTAGATATGCTGATATCCCCCGCTGTCCTCAAACTAATCACATCTTCCTCCATTAGACTATCCCTGACTGTGCGAGGGTGAACCTCTTCACTGGAAAGAAAGTGGGGGTTAGTGGGGGGAAAAGAGGGTTAGTGGGGGGAAATGGGGGTTAGTGGGGGGAAATGGGGGTTAGTGGGGGGAAATGGGGGTTAGTGGGGGGAAATGGGGGTTAGTGGGGGGAAATGGGGGTTAGTGGGAAATGAAACGAAAAGATGGGCAGGTATCATGGATAACACCTAAAACAATCAATATGAAAATATATATATAACTATTCAAAAGAATTTGGAAACAAAGATAACGTAAATAATGTAATAGATTCTATAACATAAGTTATAGTTAATTAAAGTTGACATAGCTAGATTTGTTTCATGGAAAACGTAGTCCAATAATAAAAAGAAGAACTATGGTAGCCTGGTAGTTAAGAGCATGTTTTTAATTAAAATTGCTTATTCAAAAGTTAGGAAATATTGTCTTTTTGATAAAAAAAAAAATTAAAAAAAAAAAAAAAAACGTTAGGAGAGTTCATTCGTCTCATAGCTACGTATATTTTCTTTTATATGATAGAACATATGAAACTGGCTGCTAAGTTGGAACTTAATTTGGAAGTTAGTTTCTGCTGCTGATCTCTAATCTACCCGGAAAATATAAAGACATAGGTAGCTATACCCTTCTATTTAAAACTAAACTAAAATAAATAAAGTATTGATGAAGTTATAGGTGAAATGATACACAAGAACAACAATCATAAAATAGTTATAGAGCTGAAATTCGTCTTACAACTCATCCCCACTTCTAACACCCCCCATAACATTCTCCCCCACTCCTCCATTCCATCTCACCTGTAATACTCTTCCCCCGGTATAAGAAAGTCCTCCGGGTCACTCTCATAGGGGGGTTCATCGTACCAGTGGAGTTGGTAGGGACCTTTGGTGGGGTCAACACCTTCAAACCCCCTGGTGGTTCCCCCACCGTGTCTCTCCCTACCTCCCCCACCACGTGATGGGGCGGTGGAATCTTTTCTTACCTCTGATGGTGGAAAAAAACATCATTTTTAGGAGAAGCAAATCGAAACAAATGGTGGAAATTTAAGCAATCAATTAACTGGTGTTAATTTCAATTACTAAATTAAAAAGAATGCTTAATCAATTTAAAAAAAAACAATTAGCATTATTTTAAATGCTTGATCAATAAAAAAATTAATCCACAAATCTTAAAATAACCAATCAATCTTGAAAATCAGTCAGTCAATTCAGGAAAATTAATCTTTCAATTACGGTATTATTAAATTAATTCATCAATTTGATAAAAAAAAAATTTTTATTCTATTTCACGGATGTCTCCCCAAATCCTCACCTTCGCCATTATTTCTGCAGGTGTCATAGAAGAGAGCGGTGGTACCCCTATGACTGGGGTGGTGGTGATTGAGTGAATCCCCCCGCCTCAACAGACCTTGCTGTAGATCACGCATAACCTGTGGAGGAATGGAGGGAATTAGTCAATGTGGAGGAAATGGAGGATATTAATAAATGTGGAGGAGAGTGGAGGGAATTAGTCAATGTGGAGGAAATGGAGGATATTAATAAATGTGGAGGAGAGTGGAGGGAATTAGTCAATGTGGAGGAAATGGAGGATATTAATAAATGTGGAGGAGAGTGGAGGAAGTAAGTCAATGGGGAAGAAAAATGAAGAATACTTGTCAACAAATGAGAGAGAAAAATTTCATGTTTAAAAAAATATTATTCATCCTACAATAACAATAGTTAACATTAATACTTTTAAATGCATATTTCATATAAATTCATCCACTTGACAAAATACTGAATATAAAATATGTATATCAAATATCTACATCAAATAAAAGTTATACATGAACAATATAATTGAGTTCTACATGTTGATAAAAATAAATTGAATATAATTTCAAGTACATTTTATCTCCCCGGTGCAAGTACAATACTGCACTTAATATCAGTGCATATTTAGTCGTGTTCAACCGAAATAACTGATAAGGAGGTTACAGAGAATTACTGCAAACAACAATATAAGAAGATTAGAAACTACTATATCAAAAAACTTGAATAATTTGATAATCAAGTAATTAAAATAAAATATACATAGAAATGTATTATGTAACATTAATACAGTCCAATTAATTAAAAATACAGTTTAAATAATTAATTAAAAATATTGAAACTATTGAGAACACGTTATTCTTAACGGGCAAGTACACTAGTTACAAATATTGATACTATTGAGAACACGGTATTCTTAACGGGCAAGTACACTAGTTACAAATATTGATACTATTGAGAACACGGTATTCTTAACGGGCAAGTACACTAGTTACAAATATTGATACTATTGAGAACACGTTATTCTTAACGGGCAAGTACACTAGTTACAAATATTGATACTATTGAGAACACGTTATTCTTAACGGGCAAGTACACTAGTTACAAATATTGATACTATTGAGAACACGTTATTCTTAACGGGCAAGTACACTAGTTACAAATATTGATACTATTGAGAATACGTTATTCTTAACGGGCAAGTACACTAGTTACAAATATTGATACTATTGAGAACACGTTATTCTTAACGGGCAAGTACACTAGTTACAAATATTGATACTATTGAGAATAAGTTATTCTTAACGGGCAAGTACACTAGTTACAAATATTGATACTATTGAGAACACGCTATTCTTAACGGGCAAGTACACTAGTTACAAATATTGATACTATTGATAACACGCTATTCTTAACGGGCAAGTACACTAGTTACAAATATTGATACTATTGAGAACACGCTATTCTTAACGGGCAAGTACACTAGTTACAAATATTGATACTATTGAGAACACGTTATTCTTAACGGGCAAGTACACTAGTTACAAATGTTGATACTATTGAGAACACGTTATTCTTAACGGGCAACTACACTAGTTACAAATATTGATACTATTGAGAACACGTTATTCTTAACGGGCAAGTACACTAGTTACAAATATTGATACTATTGAGAACACGTTATTCTTAACGGGCAAGTACACTAGTTACAAATATTGATACTATTGAGAACACGTTATTCTTAACGGGCAAGTACACTAGTTACAAATATTGATACTATTGAGAACACGTTATTCTTAACGGGCAAGTACACTAGTTACAAATGTTGATACTATTGAGAACACGTTATTCTTAACGGGCAAGTACACTAGTTACAAATATTGATACTATTGAGAACACGTTATTCTTAACGGGCAAGTACACTAGTTACAAATATTGATACTATTGAGAACACGTTATTCTTAACGGGCAAGTACACTAGTTACAAATATTGATACCATTGAGAACACGTTATTCTTAACGGGCAAGTATACTAGTTACAAATGTTGATACTATTGAGAACACGTTATTCTTAACGGGCAAGTACACTAGTTACAAATGTTGATACTATTGAGAACACGTTATTCTTAACGGGCAAGTACACTAGTTACAAATATTGATACTATTGAGAACACGTTATTCTTAACGGGCAAGTACACTAGTTACAAATGTTGATACTATTGAGAACACGTTATTCTTAACGGGCAAGTATACTAGTTACAAATATTGATACTATTGAGAACACGTTATTCTTAACGGGCAAGTACACTAGTTACAAATATTGATACTATTGAGAACACGTTATTCTTAACGGGCAAGTACACTAGTTACAAATATTGATACTATTGAGAACACGCTATTCTTAACGGGCAAGTACACTAGTTACAAATATTGATACTATTGAGAACACGTTATTCTTAACGGGCAAGTACACTAGTTACAAATGTTGATACTATTGAGAACACGTTATTCTTAACGGGCAAGTATACTAGTTACAAATATTGATACTATTGAGAACACGTTATTCTTAACGGGCAAGTACACTAGTTACAAATATTGATACTATTGAGAACACGTTATTCTTAACGGGCAAGTACACTAGTTACAAATATTGATACTATTGAGAACACGTTATTCTTAACGGGCAAGTACACTAGTTACAAATATTGATACTATTGAGAACACGCTATTCTTAACGGGCAAGCACACTAGTTACAAATATTGATACTATTGAGAACACGTTATTCTTAACGGGCAAGTACACTAGTTACAAATATTGATACTATTGAGAACACGCTATTCTTAACGGGCAAGTACACTAGTTACAAATATTGATACTATTGAGAACACGTTATTCTTAACGGGCAAGTACACTAGTTACAAATATTGATACTATTGAGAACACGTTATTCTTAACGGGCAAGTACACTAGTTACAAATATTGATACTATTGAGAACACGTTATTCTTAACGGGCAAGTACACTAGTTACAAATATTGATACTATTGAGAACACGCTATTCTTAACGGGCAAGTACACTAGTTACAAATATTGATACTATTGAGAACACGTTATTCTGAACGGGCAAGTACAATAGTTACAAATATTGATACTATTGATAACACGCTATTCTTAACGGGCAAGTACACTAGTTGCAATTCCTATTGTCAATACTCACCCTAATTATAAATAATGATTTCGATAGGAAGTTTTCACTCATTTTCAGTGGAATAAAAATCACCAAAAGCACAAAATAAAACACGCTAACGATAACTTTTCAGAACATTAATAAATTGCGCATAACTCACTTATCACAAGGTTGTGACAATATGCTTTTAAAATCATAGATCCCGACAATAGTATAGACGGAGAGAAATAAAGAGTATTGAATGGTTCTACACCAGCGGTATATAGTATTCGATACCATTTCATTTCGTCTCCACAAGATCTATGATTTTAAAAGTACATTGTCACAAACCTACCCATCACTGTCGCCCTCTCTCTTTGGCACTGACACTACACTTTTGACACTACGGTGACAGTATTGACACTGAGTGTCAAATGAACAGTACAGAGTATAGAATATACCATAGGGTAACTTATTAGCTTATTACCCTGAAACTAGATATTATCTAGGGAATCTTTTAAAGTTACCCTGAATATTAAAAATTGATCAAAGTTTACTAGAGTGCTTACCTTCACCCCCCGCTTATAAATGACCTTGGTCATCCAATATTTCTCAAGTTATAAAGAACCTTGACCTTTGACCCGATCGCTCCCGAAATCTACTCAAATGGTTCCTGGATAATAACCAATCGTCCCACTAAATTTTAGACAATTTGGTTGAATACTTTTTGAGTTATGCGAATAACAAGATGATGAATAAATCCGATTAAGACATAACCTTCTGCAATTCTGATAGGTAGTAAATAATATAGAAAACATCTCGAAGAAAACGTTTGGTCAAAACTTGACCGCCAGTCGAAAAAATATTTCAATCCGTATCTGGGAGAAACGTTCTACCGGTATCACGAAAAAAAAAAACCGTACAGGCATCACGAAAAAACGTTCTATAGACATCACGAAAAAACGTTCTATAGACATCACGAAAAAACGTTCTATAGACATCACGAAAAAACGTTCTATAGACATCACGGAAAGACATTCTATAGACATTATGAAAAACGTTCTATAGACATCACGAAAAAACGTTCTATAGACATTACGAAAAAACGTTCTATAGACATCACGGAAAGACATTCTATAAGCATCTCGTAAGAATATTATCGGCATCTAGTAAAAAACGTTGGGTCAGCATCTCCTTAACACGTTCTATAGGCATATTGTAAAAAAAAACTGTATACCGCATATCGAAAAAAAAAATTCATTCTACCAGTATCCCGAAAAAAAAACGTTTCATGAGCATCAAAAGCATCTAGAAAAACGTTCTATAAGTAAATAACAGGAAAAAAACCTTCAATAACAAATAGAAAATCGTTCGATCAACACTTTCTCGGAAAAAAAGTTCCGTCAACAAGAAACGTTATCTGATGCTCCCTTCAAACGTTTCTATTGCCTCTGACTGCATTTCTAACCGCTTTCCAAGGGTCGATACTCGTAGAAACGAGCACTACAGGTCAAACACGCACGCACTCACACGGCAAAGAAAGTACGAACGAACTGGAGTACCGTTAGAACTGATAGAGAGAGTCCAAGTGAGTAGAGAGGGGAAGAAACTTGCAGAGAAAGAGAGGGAGAGTCCATTGCAGTCAAAAGGGGGAGAGAGGAGCCTAGAAACCATCAAACTAACTAAAAAAATATAGTCAACATTTAAATAGCAATTTACATTAATATGAAACAGAACATTAAAATAGTTAATGAATACTTTTTAGTGAATAATCAGATTGGAAATCAGTAAAAGGTATCACCAGTACTCCCCCACTGACTGCAACATGGACTCACGCTAGAAAGCACCACAGAAAGCACGGTAATGTTTTCAACTTTTCACCGGTATTTACATAATTGGTATATCTTTGCTAACAATATTAATACATTAAAAATAACACTATTTACTATTCATATAATTAATAAATATAGAAAGTATTTAATCAATACCACATGGCTCTTCCCCTTGAAAAGCTATTTTGAAAGCATAGGGGAAGAAGGGTAGCTATATTTAAATAACTCCTACATCTTTAGATCAAAGTACATGTTTGCAACCTTGTAGTTTCCATAGTAATGGAGAATTATAACAAGATTACTCTACAAATATAAATCACTGTATTTACAATAAACTGTACAGGGTAAATTGAGATGGCTTCTTCCCCCACTCCGTTCAAATGGACTTGTGTCGAAGATAAGCCAGTACAGTTACTAGGTAGCTACTGATACTAGGGGCAAAGACAACACAGATTGGCTACATAGTAAACAGCTTATCAACATTAAACTGTATCATGGATACGGAGATAGCAAAGTGAACATAGTAGGTATCCAAGATACCCCAAACTGTACAGTGAGTATCTATGATACGTAAAAGGGGTTTGGAAGAGTAATATAAAATACTTTGCACATTTTAATTAAAACATTTATTTTATAATAAAAAGTCATTCAATTATACTTTATTAATAGGGTTCATAAAATGTATTCATTAAATTAACGAGATTTTAAAAATTTAAGGCAGAAAATTTTCCCGGGGGTGGGGGAGAGACCATTTCTTCAGGGGGATCCCCTCCCCCGGGGGTAGGCCTTGGGATGAAGGCTGGGAAGGTCACAGTGAAGGTACTATGGAGGTCAGAGACGCATGGAGAGGACACCAAGCGAGGTCAGTCACCTTCAAGGTTACTGGCCTTGGAATGGGGGGTTTGGAATATGGGGGGTGGGGAGTTGGAGAGGGAAATTTGGAATATAGGATTGGGGGAGTGTGGGGGGTTGGAGAGGGAAATTTTGATACCTTCCACCGCTTAAAACGTTAGACAATGATAGCCCATTGAAGGAAAACTTTTCAATAACCTTTTTAAAAAAAAAATTAATGACAATAAGATATTTCTGTTAGAAATTAGAAAAATATAATTTTTACAGAAGAAAAATAATAATTCATTCTTTATTGACAAGAAATAGACTTTACTATAAATAACAACATTTTATTATATCATAACATAAACGTCAATGCTTTTAAAAATAATTTTAATAAAATAGATTGTAGAGATAGAGAATAATAAAAGGAGACAGGAAATAGAAAAGCGAATGGAAGAAGTAGAGGAAAAGTGTTGATAAAGATGGAGAGAAAGGAGAGGGTAGCTGATAAAAAGGGAGGTGGGATAGAGGGGACTAGAAGGGACAGAGAGGGGACGAGAGGGGTCTGGCACCCTAACTGAGGGTAGCCCACAGGGGGAACAGTCCCTTACCAAAGGGGATGAACATGAATAGGAAAAACAGGGGGAAAAACTCCCACTGAGATACATAAAGCAACAAGGTAAAGGGACAACTACAACATGTTAATAGAATAAAGTATGAACATTTCAATAAAAATTATTGAAATGTATTCATTGTGGGGAGAACGGTGTAAATCATTATTTTAATTGGTATCCATGATACCTGCAGGTATCTTGAATGTATCCATGATACCTGCAGGTATCTTGAATATATCCATGATACCTGCAGGTATCTTGAATATATCCATGATACCTGCAGGTATTTTAATTGGTATCCATGATACTTGGAGGTATTAGGATACCAATTACAATAAAATCAATCGAATTGTATATTTTTTTTTGTTCTCACCAAAATGAATTAGAGAAGCAAATTTGTATTAATTTTGAAAAATATTATGAATCGAAATATAAAATAATAAGTACGAACAAGAGTAATATTTCGAAATAACTATTTTGTGTGACGTCATACTAAAAAATAGTAGGACAATTGATCTGAAACGTGGTTATACTGACGTCAAAGGCCATTGACCTAGTTAGAAAATCCAAGGTTACTAACCTTGTTGAAAACACATCCCAAGGTTATTGACCTTGGTGGAACAAATATCGAGGTTATTGACATTGCTCCTAAACATCCCAAGGTCATTGACCTTGCTGGAACACATACCAAGGTTATTGACCTTGCTCCATAACATCCCAAGGTCATTGACCTTGCTGGAACAAATATCAAGGTTATTGACCTTGCTCCTAAACATCCCAAGGTCATTGACCTTTGCTGGAACAAATATCGAGGTTATTGACCTTGCTCCATAACATCCCAAGGTCATTGACCTTTGCTGGAACAAATATCGAGGTTATTGACCTTGCTCCATAACATCCCAAGGTCATTAACCTTGCTGCGAGTGACACATCTCGAGGTCAGCCTTCATTGAAGCTATTTCCTTACATCAATATCAGATAGGCAAATGATGATAAAAATATCAAATACAATGAATGTTTAATGAGTTAATGAAACAAAGTATGGACATATAACGTCACATTTAACGCTCTACAGGCAATGACCCTGACAATGACCATGGCATTGACCCTGAACTTGAGACAGAGCATTCAAGGCTGTGGATACCCCTACTGTGGGGCTATAGGGGGGGGGGGGAGTGAGTCCCCATCTTTGGGGAATAAAGGGGATGTAGTGAAGAGTGGAGGGGGTATTTACACATTACCGTGCATGTAGAGGGGGTATTTACACATTGCCGTGCATGTAGAGGGGTATTTACACATTGCCGTGCATGTAGAGGGGTATTTACACATTACCGTGCATGTAGAGGGGGTATTTACACATTACCGTGCATGTAGGGGGGGTATTTACACATTACCGTGCATGTAGGGGGGTATTTACACATTACCGTGCATGTAGAGGGGTATTTACACATTACCGTGCATGTAGAGGGGTATTTACACATTACCGTGCATGTAGAGGGGTATTTACACATTACCGTGCATGTAGAGGGGTATTTCCTCATTACCGTGCATGTAGAGGGGGTATTTACACATTACCGTGCATGTAGAGGGGTATTTACACATTACCGTGCATGTAGAGGGGTATTTACACATTACCGTGCACGCAAGGGTAGTTCTACGTCACCGTACACGATATATTTCCTATTTTTATCAAGTAACTTGTAGCACATATAATTTCCTGTGTATAAATAACAGTATAATAAACATATAAATAATTTATATACAAGCTCACAATAAGTAGGTAGCTACTTAAAACACTTTTAATGAAAAATTGAAGATGCAAACCATTCATAATTGAGCATTTCCCTATTTAACATATATAGGTTAGGTTCAGAATTATTGGGTAGTTTCATATTATCGAGCATAAAAGAAAGTAGCTACATATTAATTATCAATTAATATATATTTTAATTGGTTGGTATCCATGATACCTACAGGTACCATGGATACCAAACACATAGATCACTACTGTTTCCCCTCTTTCTCACATAGATCACTACTGGTTCCCCTCTTTCACACATAGATCACTACTGTTTCCCCTCTTTCTAACATATATCACTACTGTTTCCCCTCTTTCTCACATATATCACTACTGGTTCCCCTCTTTCTCACATAGATCACTACTGTTTCCCCTCTTTCTCACATAGATCACTACTGTTTCCCCTCTTTCACACATAGATCACTACTGTTTCCCCTCTTTTCAACATATATCACTACTGTTTCCCCTCTTTCTAACATAGATCACTACTGTTTCCCCTCTTTCTAACATAGATCACTACTGTTTCCCCTCTTTCTAACATAGATCACTACCGTTTCCCCTCTTTCTAACATATATCACTACCGTTTCCCCTCTTTCTAACATAGATCACTACTGTTTCCCCTCTTTCTAACATATATCACTACTGTTTCCCCTCTTTCTAACATAGATCACTACTGTTTCCACTCTTTCTAACATATATCACTATTGTTTCCCCTCTTTCTAACATAGATCACTACTGTTTCCCCTCTTTCTAACATAGATCACTACCGTTTCCCCTCTTTCTAACATAGATCACTACTGTTTCCCCTCTTTCTAACATAGATCACTACTGTTTCCCCTCTTTCTAACATAGATCACTACTGTTTCCCCTCTTTCTAACATAGATCACTACTGTTTCCCCTCTTTCTAACATAGATCACTACTGTTTCCCCTCTTTCTAACATAGATCACTACTGTTTCCCCTCTTTCTAACATAGATCACTACTGTTTCCCCTCTTTCTAACATAGATCACTACTGTTTCCCCTCTTTCTAACATAGATCACTACTGTTTCCCCTCTTTCTAACATAGATCACTACTCTTTTCTTACCTGTTGGTGCTCTATCAACTGATGGTGTCTTCGCCTTTGAGTTTCTTGCTCTTTCAGCTGTGAGGGGAAAAAGGGACAAAAATTAGTAAATGGGCAAAATAAGAGGAAAAACTATTGGATCGGAGTACCAAAATTTAAGGGAGATTCCAATACCTTCAACAATTATTCCTATACTATATAAAACATGCATTTGTAGCAGTTTGTATATGTTTCAATGCCAAACTATATTTGGTATTGTTTCTGGAATTTTCAAATTTATAAATGTAGCTAAGTATCTATGCATGTATGTTTCAATAATTGTTTTATTTAACTACATACGAACATCATGCAGATATAAAACACTGAAAACAGATGAATTTCATCATAATTGGTCTTGCTTGACTAACCTATGGAGATACATTACCCCAATACTTCACCATAAACTATTTCTCTAATCTTAAAAGTGAAAAACCCTACTGTAGCTACAACAGGGTTCCTCATCTGTGAATGTTCTAAAATAACATATCAAGTCTTTTAAACTCTTTTCACCAACTTGTTGCATCGTTGTAGGCACCATGAAACATCAATGAACCAGATTATCCTATAGATCAAGACTGCTAGTTATTTGATGAGCGTTTGGCACATGAAAAGGTGACCGGAGAATTCGCCGTTGGAAATTTCGCCGTTGGAAAATTCGCCGTTAGGAAGATTCGCCGTAAGTAATATCTAAATAATTTTTATATAATAATATAACTGAATATATTTATTTCTATGTGTGTTAATAACTATATGGAAATAATATTAATAATAATACATGACTAAACATATTATATTTCTATTTATTCCTTATATTACTTTAGAATCTCAGTAACGAATATTTTTATGGATTCTTAAATAGAAATGAATGGAATTTGGGTTTAGAGATATTGCATACACTCACAAGAGAGATATTTTAAATGTAGCATTCTTATCAGTGTACTACCTTGAAATATTTGTGCCATGCACAATAATTCAGATTTCAAGAGGTAAACTGTACAATTTAATACAGAATAAATAAAAAAAATCAATAATCAGGTAGGTATAGAACCATTAATAACTCGGAAAAGTACAATAATTAGAAAAGCTTAATCTTAAATTCACAATATTAAACACACAGGAACAATTAACACATTCAAGAGGAAGTGACGCAAACCGACTATGATTAGCCAAAACACAGCTGACTATCACTAGTGATCTTATTCATCTCTACTGAACATTTTTTTAACAAAGAAATTAGCTTCGACTATTTAGTCAACCAATCAAAACACTACAAATGTTATACAGCGACCTCACGTGACACAAAATTATACGATTACTGATTAAAATGTAAATTGCATATATGAACAGTTAACATAAATTTTTGGCATCATAGTTTCATCAGATATACAATATTACATAATCACCTACAATTAATATTTACAATTATAAATTCTTATATTAGTTATTTAACAAATTGGTTTACTTTATAACTATCAATATTTTTTATAAATACTTATAGGCATTTGAATAGTTACGTCATCTATAATTTCTTCTTCACGGCGAATTTTCCTACGGCGAAAATTCCGACGTCGAATTTTCCCACGGCGAAAATTCCTAGAACCCATGAAAATACTTCCTAAAGTACAAATTAACTTATGAAATATGAATATTCAATTGCATAGCTACTTGGTAGCTACCATAGGTAGCTAAATATCTAGCCAGAAAAATAATAATCAGGTAGCTATCGGAAATCAATTTATCAGTCAATTTGTATCGGCATCGTTAAAAAATTAGGCATTGTCCCATCACTATTGAGTACCTACAGACCTCTGTAAACTCTTTAGTACCCACCCTCTCTATAGCTTCCTGTAGACCAGAGTCCCTGTGAGGTAGGTTGGTGGGTAGGACATCTGGGGCAGCGAGGGACAACTTCTGAAAAAGAGGGTAAAGCTATGAAGTAGATAGGGTGAAGTATAACTTACCAGATGTGAAGTAAATGCAGGATGTATTTATGACGAAGAATTAATGACGTAAAATGTACATGTCAAAATTCAAATAGCAAATGTATTTTATTTAATGTATATTTTAGAATATAGCTAAATTTGATTTACATCAATATGATACACATGGGAGGTAGCTATAGGGTAAGTTACGAGTTATTGGACTCTTCCACATCTTCGATCATGTAGCTCTATGATAAAAATAGTGCAATACATTATTATCATGTAAATTTTATGTTATTCGGTAAAATTGGTATCCATGATACCTGTAGATATCTTTGATACCAAATAAATAAAAAATTAATACCTAATGATAATCAGTCGTGTATTATAATTATATGATCGAAAATGTGGAACTGTCTAATGACTCGTAACTTATGAGGGAGGGGGGAGAATTACCTGGGGGTTAACGGCTCCAGACGATGAAGAGTGTTGCGACCCCCGGGGGGAGGAGGCACTACTCCCGGTGGCAGTGAGGGTGGTGGTGTTGGTGGTATTGCTCAGCTGGTGGGAGTGGAGCGGTGGAGTGGGGGAGGGGGGAATGCGGTGGTAGTAGCCTGGTAAAACCTGGGGGAGAAAAAAAAATTGTTATTTTGAGTTATCAACATGAAGCTAAAATAGGCATCAAAACTACAATTATTATCTATTATAATTATTAAATATCTATTTAATAGATACAGGGTGGGGCGTAAGTTTGGAAGCAAATGAAAGTGCATATTATAATCCAACGAAAAATATATTTAATAATTTACAGTTATGTATTATTACATAAGGGTTTTAAGAATTCAAAAAACATAAATTTATTCAAAATGTCCCCCCTTGTTTTTAATAACAGGCTCAAATCTCCTCCGAACTCCTCCTACTGCGGCACGCAACTATTCTTGTGAAATTTCCTTCCAAGATCTCTGGAGCGAACGCTTTAAATCATCCACACTGCGATGGAATTTACCACAGGCCTTTGTTTCAAGAATGGACCATACCGAAAAGTCCATAGGATTAACATCTGTGGAGCAGGGAGGCCACATTTCTTTGGACCAAAACCGAGGAAGATGGTTATGGCACCAGTTTTGAGTGACATTTGCAGTATGTGAAGTCACGCCGTCTTGCTGAAATGTCCATAGAGTGTCATTACCGAAGTGATCCTTAGCTGACTCCAACATTGGCGTCAAAATATTCTCAATATAACATTTAGCATTGATTTTGGCGCCTTGTTCCACAAAAATTGAAGGAGATCTCCAAGTTTCTGAAACGGCGGCCCAGACCATTACTGAAGCAGGTTTCATGGTTCTGTGGACAGTTTTTTGGTTGTATGGGATGTCTTTTGCACTTTTACCAATTATTCTGTCATTCCTCCGGTTGTGAGCCATTTCCACTGTGAAAATTTTTTCGTCAGACCAAACAATTTCACCAGCCGTGCCAGACTTTGATTCTCTCAGAAGTGCTTTGCTTCTCTCCAATCTCTTTTTCTTTACAGCTTCTGACAGAGTCTGTCTCTTTTGGAGGGTGAAAGAGGACATCTTTAGGTCTTCTTTGACAACTCTTCTCATTGTTCTGGGACTCGCATTAGCTGTTTTGGCTAACAATCGTATTGACCTTTTCGGGTTCCTCCTGATCTTCTCTCGGGCACATTTTATCAGTTGTTTGGTGCGTTGTGAGCGTGGTCTACCACTTCTTGGATAATCAGTCAAGTCTCCTCTCTCATTAAAACGCTTCACACACTTCCAACCAGTTGATCTCGCTATTGAGAGAGTCTTTGAAATGACGGAATCTGATTTCCCGGCACGGTGTAGAGCAATAATGGCTTCTCTTTTGTCTGACATTTTTGAATTGACTAAATTTTTGTAAAAAAATAACACTGCCATGTCATAATGTAGTGTCTCAACTATAGTTCAAACCTTATCACCTACTTAGGAACTTATTTTAAGAATTATATTAATGCTTGAAAAATTGCTTCCAAACTTACGCCCCACCCTGTATATCTAATAGCTATAAACATAATTAGCTATAACAAAATATCTATTAAAATTATTACTATATTCCCATCTTCAAAATACAATTTTTAGTTAATTAATTACTTTACTGTTAATTTATTGGATACAAAAATGATTAAGAATAAAAAAAATGTGATTAGAAAACAAATTTTAATCAAAAAAGTCATTACAAATTACGAAAATCTATAAGTGAAATAATAATCAATTATCATAATCAATAATTAAAAATAAGAAATTTTTTTAAGAATAATCAAATTATATTATCAAATATCTTATAGGACTCAGGAGTATTCTTACCATGAGAGGGGTGGAAGAGGGGGTCTCAGTCCTCAGATCCCCCGTTGACTGGGGTAGTCTGCTACAAGTCAATGAAGAACCGGGGGTGTTAAGGTGGGGGGAAGCCTGGGGGAAAATTTACTTATTAAATAAAATATTCAAGGATTAAAGTGGCAAACCAAATAAAGTAACTAGCTAGCTATAAAAGAAACTTGAATTTGATTTCAAATTTTAATTGGTAGAGTGAAAAGATAGGTTTATTAATTTTCAAATTAACACATAGATCAGTGATTATTTTTCTCTCTAACTCTAGTCCAGTGGTTTATAGTATTTTTCTAGCACACCCCTTGCTTTTCTCAGGCATCCCCTGAGTATTGCATTGCATTAAAATAGATTGAAAAGTTACTATTATAATACAGGTTTTTGATTACAAAAGTTCAAATGTACTTCATGTATATTCTGCCTGATATTAACAGCAACCATCGAGCTTTTAAAGTTATAAGTAACACATACTATAGCAATCCCAGGCACCCCCTACACACAATCCAGGCCCCAAAGGGGCGCCAGGCACCCCACTTTATGAACCACTGCTATAGTCTGTCACATAGATCAGTACTCACCCCCATGAGAGTGCCATTAGGTTTCTGTTTTCCCGGTGCTGCTCTCTTCAAGTCCCGTCTCAGAGTCTTGATTAGTCTGCCGATACCGAGTCTTCTCTTTCCACCAACACGCCCTGGTGGTGAGAACGGGAGTTAGCAAACAGAAACAGTCAAAATTAAAGATATATATATTCACTATATAGCTAGTTAATATATATTTTAAATAAATGGAAAACTATCCTGAATTTAAGGAATAATATCATAAATACTAGCAATAGTAAATTAAACTTTATTCAAACTAAATAATACAATCAAAATATAATTAGTTGATATATATTAGCATCACTTAGCAACGGATGATAAATGTTGCCAAACTGAACGCTAACGAATGATCAATACGTATCAGTGTATTAAAAATTTAAAAAATAGAAATTGTAATGAACTACATTGGTTTTATTAATCTTTGTGTAAAAAAAATAGATTTAAAAAAATCCATAATAACATTTTCAGTACTGTAGCTATATATTGAAAACGTTATAAGTCAAAGCACACATCAACACTCTCACCTCCCACTGGAGGTAATTCGTAGATAAACTGAGACCTGGGATTGAGGTACCTGAAAAAGGAAAAAAACATATATGACTGTTTCCAAATACTGTAGCTATAACTCCTCTATAGTGAACGAATTAGGATGTAGTCCATATAGTGAGTGAACAAGTTTTCTTGAGTAGAACACTAAAGGCCATTTTAAGGCAGACTAAAGAAAATTTGTTAACTATTCAGGCTGCATCCTAACTCATTCACTATAGAGGAGTTTTACTGTATAAGCTACAGTATAAATTATTGTCAATGGACGTAGTAGGCATATCTCTCCGAGAAAGAGTCTATATTACAAAAAAAACTGCCATGAATAACTATAATTAACTATTTGGGTAAGTTCTGAGTTATTAATCAGTTCCACATATTCAGTCATGAAAGAAAGAAATAGCCTATTTAATAAAAGTTATCTAATTATTATTACTCTACTATATGTTATATATAAAAATTTTCTTTTACAATCGAAAATGTGTAACAGTAATATTTAAGGCATCTCACCCCTGTTGTGTTTGTCGTGGCGGAGGTGTAGGCCCGTTATTTCCGGTGTAGCCGTAGATTTCATCTTCCTCTGCATCCGAGAGACAACTTGACGGCTAAAAAGTTTAATTCAATTAGCTGCAAATGGATACAATTAGGCCCAGTGCATCTTCTTCCTACTACTTTTTATAACACTAATAGATATACAAATATTTGGTCTCTTTCTAGAATTTATGCATCTTAATATAATGGAACAGCTGTTAAATTAGGGTTAAATGGATAAATAGTCAGTTGTACCGCTAAATGGCGTTAGCACAGTTTTGGTGATGAATATTATAAAAAAGTAATTGACAAACTCACACACGGAGCTTGACGTTTTCACCACTAGATGGCACGGTTAATTATATATAATAATGCTTTTAAAAATCAAATATATACTTCAATATGATTCTATTATTGATAGCTATTCCCATATATGTTTATTTTTATTTTTTAACTTGGCCAGAAAATTTCTTTTATAGAAAATATAGCTATAAGGGGTTGTTGAATGTAATTTTTTTTATACTTTTCTTCAATAAATATCCTAATCGATATGTTTTTTCCCATTCCAGTCAAAATATAAAGATGGTTTTTTCTTTAATTCTAAATTTTCTTTAGGACAGAAGAGAAAGTTTCTCACGTTGTATTTGCCTGGCACGTAGATTGCCTGGTTGCTGGATTGGTGGAGGGAGTACATTTTCTCCCCCGGGGGGAGGTGACTTGTATCAGAGGAGGAGGAGCTGATGGAGAGCTGTCCCTTGGAGGTGGAGGATTCAATAGTTGGAGCATCTGCAGTATTAAAAGTCAGCCATTTTATTACCATTTTGAAGAATTGTTTTTCAATCAACTACTAGCTACTGATATATTCATTTAACATCATATTTCATTGAGAAGGCTCTTTTAAGTCAAAAATATTTCAGGCAATCAAGTAGACTACTTCAAAACATAACTTCACACAATTTTGCGAAGGTAACAATGAAAGTAGCTTTTTTACGTGCAAATTAATTCAGAGCATGGAGGTTTAATTAGTTAGTTTATTATAGGCTGCCCTAGAAGCACTAGCTTTTTGGGCCTGAATAGCTCCTTACTTTGTTCCAATTATTTAGCAGTTAGCTAACTGTTTATATTTTGTGAGGGAATAATCTGTTTCAATAAAATAAAATAGTTACATAGCAGCTCACCATTCTCCTTGTCCTCCCTACTAATCTCCTCTGGCCTCTTTCCCCTGGCCTCGCAGTCCTCAGTACGCAGCTGATCTAGCAGTTCTATCACATCCTGGTAGTGGGTGTTGATTTGGTCTGCAAAACGAGAAGCTAAACCTTCCAGCACACCTCTGCTACCATCCTGAAAATTAAGAATCACTTTTTAAACCTTTTGTGTATTATGTTTATTATTAGTCTTCATTTTACTAGGTTTAACGCCTAGTATGTACTATTTATGTTTGTACCTAGCTACTATCTAGTATGTACTTTTTACGTACTAGTAAATGATTTTAATGTAGCTATATTTGTTTTTATATCCATATATTGTTAAATATTTAAAACTCTTAAATTATTACTAGAAACATTAGCGGATGTGTAATTTTGAACATTTTTCTTATAGCTATTTTATGCAATTTTTATCACTGATTATTGTGTGAATTCATAAGTTCATAATTATTAAGAGTTTCATAACTATTATTTAAAAATTTAGAAGTTTCCAAATATGCTAAAATTATCTGCTTCAAAGATAGCTATTTACATTTTCATGATTATATCAGATTGAAACAATTCGCAGGGAGCTATAAATCTTGTTTATTTCTCAATAGGGTAAGCTCTGAATGATCGGTCAGTAATTAAAATTAAAGAATTATTATTAGCTATATAGTTTTTTCTTATATGATCGAAGATGCGGAACTGACCAATAATTTGGAACTTCTTGCTAACTTAAACTATATCCATTTGGGCTGAGTTCTAAGTTATTGGACAGTTACACATCTCCGATCGAATGAAATAGGTATACAATAATTATTATTTAACTTTAAATTTAATTTTTATGCAGGAATAATTTGGAATAATTTGGAACTCTAAATACCAAGCCATAGTAAATAGTTTCTTACTGCAGATGTGTAGGGCTCAACAGTCAAGTTAACCCCATCTTTAGTGAGCAGCGCACTCAGGATATTTCTCAGCTGGGTCTGAGGTAGACGTACCAGTTCAGCTTTACCGGCTTCATAAGCATCAACACTGCTCAAACTGGACCTGTGACTTGCAGCTGGAGAGAAAGATTAAAATTAATAAATTTGTTAGGGTGTAGGGTTTGGAACTGAAGGTAATATCGCTAATGGCAAAAATAACAAAATATAAAAAACTGGAATGAAAGAAAAGTGGCTATAAGAACAAAGTCACCTACAGCTAGTCTGTGAAGTCTGTGACGATGTTCATAGGACATGGATGCAGAAAAGCTACACCTTGAACAAATTCAACTACCACCAGTAAATTATGTAAAGGTTTATCTTCAAGTCATTAAAAATATCTTTTTTTCTTCATTTTTCTTCTAATCTAATTAGTTATGATTATTTTTGACAGAAGAGTGTGGATGTCACTTCTACCTTAAAAACTGAGAAATTTAATTTAAGAAATTAGAACTAGCTATCAACTGAAATTGGTCAAATGATAATAGGAAAATTAAATTAACACGTTGTGTGCTAGGTGACCCACCGGTGGGTCACTGCGGCTTCTAGTACAGTGCGGGTGACCCACCGGTGGATCATTTAAAAAAACTTTATCATCTTCAAAAATCATTGTATAAATGGGAAATTTTTATATCTTATGACTTTTATATTTTAATATGTATTGAGTTTACAAGTGAATGAAAGTTATCATGATCATTAATCATGGAATTTGACCACTAAGTAAATATGGCACTACCTTTAACAATTTACATTGAAATTGAAAAAAAATAAAAAATTCGAATAAAACTATATTTCTAATTGCTTTATTATAGGAAATCAATTTTCTATAAGCAACTGATCATATTTCAAACATAAGTAGACCATAGGTATATAGCGAAAAATATGAGAAATATTATTTCATGTCTGTAAAACCGTTTTCATTTATATATGTAGCTGCCAAATATAAATCCAATTAATTCTTTCACGAATAACTTCCGTTTAATAGTTAGAATTTTGAATTAATTGATTTAATTTTATGCTGCAAATTGAAATACGGGATGTATGTATGTATGGATGCCCATGTCAGGCAGGACAGAATATTTTAACTTTCTGATTAGAATTTGTAACATTTCGGCTAACTCATTTTTGTGAATTCATCTCCTAACATATTTAGAGTCATTTTTACAAATGCATCATTCCGAACTAGAATCATTCAGAACATCACACGGAAATGAAAATTCATTGGGATTATCAAAATTTCTTCATATACCATAAAAAAAAACGAAATCGTATGTAAGACACGTCCTAAGGAAGATATGAGAAATAGATCGGAATAAAATTTAACAGCTGACTTATGATAATATTTTTATGAAAGCCGACATATATTATTTTTTGTATGATTATATATTCATTCTTACCACCGAGAAACAATAAACATTTATCTACAAACTTGAATAATTGAAAAAAACTATTCTCAGTTGTGCCGTTTTTGACATCAAGCAGTGGCCACCCACGGGTGGGCACCCCGCAATGCAGTAGAACCAGATGCTTTACAAAGCGAAAGGCCCACCGGTGGACACGCGATTTTATTTGTGCAATTGGTAGTACTAATGACGGATATGAACCACACGCAATTTCAGCTCAATTGCGTTACTAGTACAGATATGGTGGAACTTTCAAACTCCCGCAATGCAGTGGAAACCTGGTTTATGACTCCAGCACGCAACATGTTAAGCTATTTTAATAAATAGTCCACCAAGCATTGAACAAAATTAATAGCTAAATATCAAACCAGATTGATATGATGTGAGAAATACAAAACTAGATGCACAGAAAACAATGATGCAAAAACTAAACAAAAAACTAAACTTGGCAGAATGGATACCTACATAAGAAAATTTAATTTAATAGTTAAATTCAAAAATCTTAAAAGTAAATTATTTGTAGATGAATAATGTTCGAGATATGAAAGTTCTTTAACCCTTTTTATCATTCTAGTGACCATACTTAAGTCTCTTTAACAAAGGAACCGTTTTTGTACAATATCATTCATTCCAAGCGTCGTTTGTTGCGTCCAAAAGATGAATGTGTGCCCACATATCATAAATACATGCTATTTTAGGGTCATGAGATTATTGACGCATGTTAAAAGACACTTGGGTGTGGGGGTCCAAGACGTAAATATCAGTACTAACCTCCCGGGATGCCACTTAAAAAGTGTTTGGCTGAGGAATCGCCAGCAGGAGTTGAAGCAGCAGATCCAACTCTACTACCTACATTGGACTCATTGCCCCATTTTCTGGAATAGAAAGAAAATGTTACAAAATGGAACAAGTAAATAAATAAATAAATGAGAAAATACTACAATGTTTATAATAATATAGGTGAGCTTAGGCTGCACAATATGGAACATTTTTAATTAATTCATATCCTTTGTTAGCTACAATTACTCTTTTCTGAGTGCTATTTTGAAAAAATAATGATTTTAGAGAGTAATTCATATTGAGGCCAAATAATTTACTATTTAACACCCCAGACACATTGTAAACTAGACCAAAGCTTATTTTTTTGATTTTTGAATATTATTTAAAGAACCTTTTCAAGAAAAAAAAAGTTAAAAAAATACCTTTCTATTTATAATATTTTATAAAGTCTGATGTCCTTTGAGAAGAATTTTCAATTTTGAGTGATTAAAAGATATTAAATCATTATGTAACACAGCGTACATTTATTTGTATGCTTTTTATTAAGTTATTTCAAGAATATGATTATATGGAATAAATTTAAGCATTTTTTGATGTCCTTCCCATGTTGTTTGTCAAGTCTACAGAGCGTGTCCATGTCTCCAAAGATCTTTGGAGATGTTTTAGAAGGAGGAAAGATCATTGCAAGAGACTATTTCCTAATTAATTTCTATGTTTACATGTAATTATTGCTTATTGGAGACATCTGAAAAAATTGATCAATAAACAGGGATAAATCTGTTGCTAAGAACCTTAGATTAACTCCTAGGTAATAAAGCATATCCTGACTTGCCATTGTAATGTCGAGTTTGTGATATTTATTTTAAGTCCTTTAATTGAAAATGGAGAGAAATATCTAATTATCTTCTATGCTGCAATGTTATTTTTATTTTGGATAGAATTTATAATAATTTGTTCATTTGAGAGAAATTTGGTGATTTTTGGAGGGAGCTGGAGAGACGAATGGAGTTTATGAACCATTCTATTTTACTTGGAATTAAACTCTACCTCAAATTGAAATATCTGATAGTAAGGACTAAGGAGCTATATCATTCAGAGTGACAGTGGTATAATTGGTGATTTTTTCATTAGAAAGCTAGTTTTGAACTTCTGAGTAGTTCCTATAATAATTAGGCAAGAGTCTAGGAACTATGGAATATCTGAAAATAGGCAATGGTGTAACTACTGATTTCAATAAATTTTTGAAATACTAAAATATAATAAATATTTAATTTCATAATAAACAGTCGAACACTTCATTGACTTTGAATCTTTGACTTCAATTATGAAAACAGTTCTCCGAGAAATCTTAGATTTTGACAAATTGGCTTCTGTCCTCAGTAAAATACATGTAAAAGTAGGAGGAAATTATGGATCATTCACAGAGAAAATGTTTAAAATGTTAATTATTATGCCTGGCCAGTCTGCAAAAGATAGGTGAAGTTGTGAAGTTTTATCTTAAATTGGTCTCTTGAATTATTCAGTGACAATTTCCCAATTAATTCCTATGTTTACATGAAATTATAATATTCCATATTTCATTGAGTGGCAGGCAAGTTGCCAGTTTAGTGAGAAAATGGATCCAGGTTACCACATTTAAGATACTTTAAAGCAGGGCTGTGGAGTCTGAGTCAAAGCTTTTTTTTTGGTGGAGTCGGAGTCAGAAGTCGAAAATTTGTACCGACTCCCGACTCCAAGCTATAGATATAAGTCACAAAAATTTAGGTCCATTTTATTTGGTGTTCATCATGTTAAATATCTCCTATGAACTAATAACTGCTCATAGCTATGAATTAAATCAATATTTATAGTTTGAACTCTCAAATGATTCAATGTTGCTTATAAAATACTGTAAAACTGTTTGTTGGAGTCGGAGTCGAGGATTCGGAGAAAATCTTTATAAAGGAGTCTGAGTTGGAGTCGAACATTTTATGTACCAACTCCACAGCCCTGCTTTAAAGAAGAAATTTGACATCTTAATGAAGATTTTACACTTGGAAGCAACCGAAACATCATTATGCTTTATGTCTGATGCATGAGCATCTCTTGGTCTAACCTAGGGTTGATTTACTTGTTATTTACATGTTTTTCAACCTATTTGACCCCTCAAAAGTCGCCTATATACTGGCGACTTTGTCCATACTTTAAAACATGGATAGCCAGACTACAGGAACTGGTGAAGTGTTCTCCAAGATATCCTCCATTTTGGCTTCTGTTCTCAGTAAAATGCATTTAAATATAAGAGGTAATTAAGGATTGTTCACACAAAAAATGTCCCATATTCAGCAGACTGGATGGATAATATATTATAAGAGAAAATTTCAAGATTTTTTTCATTTTCTTGCCATTTTGGAGAGAAGATTAAAGATGTTAGGAGAAAATTGACCTAAAAATTTAATATCCGGAAACTGATTGTCCAAGTAAAATAGTATGGCTCACAAACTCTCCATTCGTCTCCTCAGCTCTCTCCAAAAAACACCAAATTTCTCTCCAAAATGATCAAGTTATCTCTCCAAAATAACATTGTAACATAGGAGATAAATAGATATTTCTCGCCATTTGCATTGTAGGGCTCAAAATAACTGTCACAAACTCGCCATTAATATGAAGGAGTGACAATGAGATACATGATGAAGGAGTATTTAAACTGACTCGTGATTTGGTAATTAAAGCGAGGTCTGCCTTTATATACATATGACATCATATTTGATACAATCTGTGCGATATAACTGTTGCAATAAAAATAATGATTAGTTACTATAATTAAGTTTGATATTAGCACATATATTTGCATCATATTACCTGCCTAATTAGGAACCGTGGTACCTAACTATATATAGAAATTTGTAGGTGCTAAAATATATAACTCATTAATAATATAATGCGGAATCACATTATCACGCTGTCTATTTCAGACGTTGGGTAGCGATTACGAGCGACCAGAAATGAGTATAAAATTGTTAAATATGATATCATTTAGAGTTTTAGACCAAATATATACCTAAATAACATAACTAGGATTATTTCTCAATGAAACTATAATACAATATCATGCACTAAAATTACTTCAGTCTCTACTTGAAAGTATTTTCTATGAAATATCTTATAAACAAAATTATTTTCAGCGTATACTCTTGTAAAATTTCTGTCTTTGATTCATACGTTTTGTAGCGATTATGGGATGAAACGAGTGTAAAATGGTTAATTATGATATCATTTGGACCATATGTCGACCAAATGCATTACTAAATTACATAAATAGGAATATTTCTCAATAAAACAACTCCGTTCCGGTAATTCATCATGGTCAGTTCCGGTAATTGTATGAACCGAAATATCTCTAATATTCTGCATACTGGGACAAATGGAGAGTTTATGAGCCATACTTGTAACTTTTTTACTCGGAGTTTTACCCAGTCCCAGTCCAGTCTGCAGAAACTGGCCAGTTTGTAATTGGTGCACTGAACTCCTCTGACTTTTTCAAAAATCTGAGAAATAGCTGCCAACATTTTTCATCAATAGGTCTAGTCCTCCAACATTTTCTCAGTTTCTCCTCCAAAACCAGTCTGGAAAAATAGGTGCTTTCTGATGAACTAATTACTCTGAAGTCTGTTGGAGTTTTACAGAGTCGGACTTCAAAAATTAATGGTAAATTGCTAAAAATCCAGTCTGCAGAATGTGTCTCTTCTCCCGCAGAGATTTTAATTTGAGAGACAGTTACTCTCTGACTCTCAGTAGCAGATTCAGAATCTCCTGCAGCTAAATTAATGGTAACATAGGAATTAATTCAAAATCTCCCGCAGCTAAATTAATGGTAACATAGGAATTAATTCAAGATCACCCGCAGAGATCTCAAATTTCTAAAATTCAATGAAAAACTCCCGCAGAGAGTCTTGGAAAAATGTTCCATATTCTGCAGACTGGCTAAAAATTGTATAATCCGCAGCATTTAGCATATAGAGTTCATCTGTTACTGTTAGCCTAAGCAGTTTTCCAGACTGGCTCCAAAAATTAATGGCAATATAGGAATTAATTGCTAAATATCCTCCGACATTGCAGGAATTTTTTTTATTTGAGAAATTGAAAATCTACCGAGATATCATTGGAATTTACTACCAAATAATACAATCTGGGAAACTGGTAACGTGTTCATAGAGATCTCTTATTCTCAATATTCTGTAACTTAATTACTAAAACTTTTGTTTGTAGTACTTTGTACATTGTAGTTAGCTCTTAACAATAGCTCTAAGCTAAGCTGTAGCAAAAATAATGTAAATAACTAAATATAGGGATTCAGGCCCAGAGTGGAATAATAACTCATTTCAGATCGACTAGTAACTCTGTTAGGAATTTAGAATGAACAAAAATTACTCATTTTAACTCTAAAAAATGCAGAAATTAGTAAATTATTTTATAAATTTCAACTCCGCAGTGAAAACTAATGTAAAATAAGTCATTTGAGCTTCACAATTGGGCTTGTTAGTTGTTGTGACGATAAACATCACTGATGGGAATACATGAAGATAGGAGTAACTCTGTTAGAATTTATGTTTTCCAGTCTGGATTCAGGCCAGTCTGAAAAGAAGGTCTTCACAGACGGTCAGACCCAGGATTCTTTACAGAAATTGGGAATTGGGCGCAGCAAATAACATGGGAACATAGGAATTAAATAGGACTTGGACGCAGGATTAATCTACAAATCCTGCTCTACTTTTCAGACTGGGATTCAGGGAATAATTCAGAAGTGATCGTCGCAAAATTAATTTAAACAGTAAATATAGGAATTAATTCAAATTGTTCAGAGAGAATATCCCAAATAATACTCTGGAGAGTTCAGAATGGAGATTACCCAGTCTGTATTTCGTGGTAAATTCCACCGACTTGTCGGTGGAATTTTTTCCCTTTGAAAATAATATTCTGGCAAAGTCGGTGGATTTTTAGCTATTTATTCCTATGTTACCATTAATTTTCGGTGGAAAAATGAGCAGAATGTTGGTGGATCAGTCAAATTACTGGAAATTTATGGTGGATTTTTTCAGCTTTTTGAAAAAGTCAGTGGAATATTGTGCACCAAATACAGACTGGGAGATTACAATTTGAATTACATAGGTCTAAGGTATTAATTATTACAAAACTGTAATGTTACTCCTCAACTCACTTTTTATTAATAAGAGGTGCCCCTCCTCTAGCTGCCAATGCCTCCTCAACAGTGAAGTAAACAGAGGCAGCTCCCTCCTCACGGAGCCTCAAAACAGCCTCCAGGAGTAGAGTCCTTTGCCTGGCCTCAATAACCCCAATGGCATCGAGGTCCGGGGCACTGATTTGCTTGCATATCTCCAGATCATCATAGCCATTGTCTATGAAAGACTGCACATGTTCCTCTAGACTGAGTGACTTGAGCCACTCTCCTATGATGGTGTCCTCCGTCGTCATCCTACATCAACAGACGAAGAAGTAAATAACCAAAGAATTCTACAGACACTCATGGAACTCACGGATCATTTCACTTTGTTTACAACTGCAATACTGAATAATTGTGGAACAGCCGAAATTTTGTAGACCTTGAGAAGTAATAATTTTGGAAAGTCAAATTTTTTTAAATGTTATAATTATGATTGATGGTACTGTACATCCATACACTATTGGATACCTATATAGAAACAAATATAAAGAATTCATTAAAACTGGGAAATTACCCTGTTTTCTTTAATTCCGTAGTAGAAAGGTTAAGCATATAAATATTTACAGCAAATATATCATACTGTAATAAAATACGCTACTTTCGCAAATTTTTGTTTCAAATGGTCTTTGTGCTGCCATCTAGGTTTCATAGTGGTTAATAGAATTGAAATATGGTAAGGAAAATGGAGGTGAGTTGTGTGCGTGAGGTCATAACAGCAACATTCTAAAATCATATTTAGTTAGTTAAAATCCCAGCCCTCTAATTTTCTCTTTAAAAATGTTGCTTTAATTATACGTCACGGTCGCAATTCACTCAATTGTCACTATTATAAACAATATGTATTCCAACTATAGGGAATGTAGCTAAGGGGAATATATATACCTACCTAATGACTCCTGCTTTTAATCAACTAATTAAATGTCCCCTATGGGACTGTGAACTAGGTACCTACCTATACATAGGACCTACGTTTGATTAATCAAAGGTAAACTTGATTCACTCTTTAATAAAATATAACTAAATATAAATTTGTAGAGCTAATGTAATAAAACATATCACAGTTAACAGAGAATAAATTGATAAAGTATTCGCTTCGTAATTTATTACATTATACATATAAAAAATAGTGACAATTCTAAGATTAAATAGAAGAAAAAGATTAAAATACGGACTTTATCTCGATCGGATTATCGTGAATTTAATGGTAATTAGGTAATTAAAGTAAGTATGTACAGTTTTGGTACCTAATGTTTTTACAATATATATTTAGCAATTATTAAAATGTCTACCATCTATATTATGGTTTTGGATTTGTCGGCAATGGGTAACATAAAATACCGTTATGAAGTTTGCTGTACGTATCCGCTAGTTTGTTGTACTTCCCACTTGATGATTGTTTAATGACCTGGCAGGTAATTCGACTTTTTTCAGATTTGTAGAGTTCTACTGAATAATAAAGCAGACCTTTCGACCATTCTGGTAGTTTGGGGGCGGCACGCCGCCTTTTACATCTAATTCATAAGCTTTATTTTTACCTGAGACCGAATTTTCCGCTCAAATCTCATGTAAAATAAATTTTACGCATCATTTTACAACGGTTAATGATGTTATCCGATTTTAATAAATAAACTACTCATTTTAGTACTCATAATTTCAACTTTTTCTATCATTGTTCTTTAATAACGCCATTATAAACTGAGACCGAGTTTTCCGAGACCAAATTTTCCAAGCCTGAAATTTCCTAGAACCCATAGAACTAATATGTCTAGAAACATTAATATGCAAACCGCATACGGCATACATATGATTTGTTTATTTCGTATGTGCTTTTAAAGTTTTTCATACTTGACCGGTGCATAACAGTTGTTCGAAACGATAAAATAAGAAAAAAAATTACACTTTTTGTTTTGATTTCCTATTGGAATTCTACAAAAAACAATGCAAGTTTGTCCTTCGTTTAACCTGCTTATGATTCCCTGGTGTATATAAACGTTTCTATGATAAGCTTCTTTTATTTTATACCTTTACACGAATATTTAATATTGGATTGATTATACGATTTATAACTGCCAAGCTGGCATTCAAAACAAACGGTGTACATTCTTTTTCTTCGGACTGAAAATTAGCAACTCGGAAGTAAAACGGATATTGTGGTTTTTGATTATAAAATTCTTCCAAAGCATATAGAATTCAATATATTCAATCAAATTTGATGAGGTTTACAAAAAAATACGATAAGAAATTTTTTGAAACAATAAAATTTCTTGGAAGGGACCTTCAAAATACATAGTATCAAAATATATGTTTACGGAAATAACGTTTCTACGTCTTTTATAGTGTATGCCTAACCATCATGTGTATAATGAAGGTGTAAGACTTAGTGATCTGTTTAGTTTACATCCGCACAGAAAATATATCTGAAAATCCCAGACTACGTCATAAAAAAAGAAATATAAAATAAATTTCACGTTGCATCTATATATATATATATATATAACTTAAATACATGAATAAATATGGTATACATTGCCATTAGCGAATTACATTAATTAACAGATTGAAAAATTGTTACAAGAATATATGGAGGTAACTAATGTTCAAAATTTGGATCTCAAAGTTTAGGGTTCCTATACTAAAATAACGATTTAAATTATAATCATTATACTATTTTTAAATGATAAAAATGTGGAATTTACCATATTTACCAATTAGGAAGACCAATAGACCGTTAATTGTCTCGTTGCGCAAGTTCGTACGTACTTGAAAGTATATACAGGAAAGCCACGATAGACAACATCTGTTTATCCAACTTTTAGGGAAACCCTCTCGAGATTATCATTTCTTGCTAATTTTCTTATCTCAGAAATCTACGGAAATTGAGAAGCAGGTATGGCAACCTTCTACACACAAATGAAGGTTATTTTACTTAGGTTAATATATAATTACCTTCGCAGAATGCAGAAAGGTCATATTTTACACGTTATTTATTTATTTATTTAATTTATCTATTTATCATCTTGTTATTCGCATGACTGAAAAACTGTTCAACCAAACTGTCTGGAATTAAGTGAAACAATTGGTCCATGTCCATTGTCCATGCAGTGACCTGCTGGTAGAATTTTGGGAGCGTCACGATGAAAGGTCAAGGTCATGGTCATTTATAACTCAAAAAGTATTGAACCATAATGCATGAAACTTGACGGGACGATTGGTCAGTATACAGGAACCATATTATTAGATTTTGGAAGCGATCGGGTCAAAGGACAAAGATCAAGGTCAAGGCCATTTATAACTCAATAACTCAAAAAGGTATTCAACAAAATTGTCTGAAATTTGTTGGGACAATTGGTCAATGTCAAGGAACCATCTGGTAGAATTTTGGGAGTGATCCGGTCAAAGGTCAAGGTCATTCATAACTCAATAACTCAAAAAGTATTGAACCATATTGCATGAAACTTGGTGGAACGATTGGTTATTATCCATTTAGCAGTTTATTAAATTTTGGGAGAGAACATGTCAAAGAGGCGGTGAAGGTATGCGCTCTACCGAGTGCACATAATCTAGTTTGTAATATTTAAGTCGTTTAGAAATATATAAGTAAGTTGTTTCTTTATATGTTTGTATGTTATATACCAATTAAAATATAAAAGTTAAATAACAATTAGCTACATAACAGAAAAATCTTTAGTGATCGTAAATGTGGAACCGTTTGATAACTTGGAACTAACCCTATTACAGTTAATCAATATTCAGTTAGATTTCCGGTAAAATAATTTCCATACAAATATTTGTAAAAAAAATTAATATTACTTTAATTTTACATTTCATATAAAAAATCCCAAAGAATTTTTCAAATTATTTTAGAAACCTATTTAATACATATTTCAATTCGTTGTATCTTGTTCAATATTAATTCATTCCCAATCAATAATGTTTATTATACATTTTAGTTGTATATACTCCTCAAGTTCTGTAAACTTTATAGAAAATAAGAAAAATCAATTACAATGCTACGTAACATTCAGGTAAAATATTTCCAAAATCTCTGAGATTCATACGCTATTTTGATGCGATCCTAGCGGGAAAATGACGCTTCTAGCGGGATAAGTACGCTGTAAAACACTAATTTGGTTGATTAACAATCCTCTTCCGTTGCCACATCTTGTAAAAACAAACATCGGGAAGATGAAACCCTAAAAGTCGGATATTGCAATGTTTTTTAATGAAAATAGGAATACGTAGGTAATAGGTATTATGTAATAGGTATTATGTAATAAGTATTATGTAATAGGTATCATATGTAGAATAAGTATTATGAAATAGGTATTATGTAATAGGTATTATGTAATAGGTATTTTGAAATAAGTATTATGTAATAGGTATCATATGTAGAATAAGTATTATGAAATAGGTATTATGTAAAATGTAATAGGTATTATGAAATAGGTATTATGAAATAGGTATTATGAAATAAGTATTATGAAATAGGTATTATGTAATAGGTATTATGTAATCGGTATTACAGAATATGTATTATGTAATAGGCATTATTTAAAAGGTATTATGTAATTGGAATTATGTAATAGGTATTATGCATGGTCGCATTAAATGGCTTGGTCGTTATAAAAGGTGTAGCTGTGTTCGATAAAACCATCTTTATTACAAACTACAGCTTTCAGTCTAGCAACAAATATCTCGTATCTTTTCTTGTGAAATTGCTTCCCATTCCTCTTGAAATTTCGCTTTCAGAGACTCAATAGGAGTAGCTAGGACACCTGTCTATAGAATTGACCAGATAAAAAAGTCCAACGAAATTTGAACTTCTTCCAGGTTTCATTCTCTCATAATTGTCAGAATATCTAATGGACTAAGGAATTATTTTAGCACTCTATTAAAGTTAACCTAACACTGATGTCAGCAACCAATTTATGAAGAAATTGATGTGGGTTTCGACGAAATTTCTTCTGTTTTTTGGCTCGTAAGCTTCGTACGTTTATGGCCTAGTCTTAGTTTGTCGAATTTTAAACCAGTCTCCTTGAACTTTTAAACCATTTCCAAACTGTTGAAAGATTCGTTATCAACTTCTTTGATGAATTAGTCTCACCTTCCTTGTGGATACATTTCGATCTACAGCCATTATAGAAAGTAGGAATGAATTCGAAACCTAAAGGCCTGAAGTAGGAGAACTATTACACTAGGAACAAAATGATGCACAATATATAGAAAAAAAACATTGATTTTCAATGTTTTTATTTGATAAAGCAAAACTGGTTGCCTTAATTCTGTAATAGTCCGTATAGAAGAATTTATATTCATATGGATAAAGTATATATTACATTTGGACACAGAGAATATTCTTTTTAATAATTTCAAAAATAATTCAATATTTTTACCAAAAAACCTGCCATTCATATTTAAATCAATGGTAATTTTAATTATTAATCAACGATTTAATATAAGTTTGTGAAATACATTCTAATATCAGTTCCTTGTTTTTCAGACAGTGTACAGTCACTCTCACAGTAGAATTCTTAGTAAGTGACTGTACATCACTTGGAGAAGAATGCCTGAAATGCAGACCATTTGGACTTAAAGAGACAGCGCCACCTAGTGCGCCACCTAGTGTGAACTGCGCCACCTAGTGTGAACTACGCCACATAGTGTGAACTGCGCCACCTAGTGTGAACTGCACCACCTAGTGTGAACTGCGCCACCTAGTGTAAACTGCGCCACCTAGTGGGAACTGCGCCACCTAGTGTAAACTGCGCCACCTAGTGTGAACTGCACCACCTAGTGTGAACTACGCCACATAGTGTGAACTGCACCACCTAGTGTGAACTGCGCCACCTAGTGTAAACTGCGCCACCTATTGTGAACTGCGCCACCTAGTGTAAACTGCGCCACCTAGTGTGAACTGTACCACCTAGTGTGAACTGCACCACCTAGTGTGAACTGCACCACCTAGTGTGAACAGCACCACCTAGTGTGAACTGCACCACCTAGTGTAAACTGCATCACCTAGTGTGAACTGCACCACCTAGTGTGAATTGCGCCATCTAGTGTGAACTGCGCCACCTAGTGTGAACTGCGTCACCTAGTGTGAATTGCACCACCTAGTGTGAACTGCGCCACCTAGTATAAATTATGCCACCTAGTGTGAACTGCGCCACCTAGTGAGAACTGTACAACCTAGTGTGAACGCGCCACCTAGTGAGAACTGCGCCACCTAGTGTGAACTGCGCCAATTAGGTGTAATAGCTTTATCTAGGTGTAATAGCTTTTATCTAGGTGTAATAGCTTCTAGTATCTTCAGGTGTAATAGCTTTATCTAGGTGTAATAGCTTTATCTAGGTGTAATAGCTTTCTAGACTTATCTAGGTGTAATAGCTTTATCTAGGTGTAATAGCTTTATCTAGGTGTAATAGCTTTATCTAGGTGTAATAGCTTTATCTAGGTGTAATAGCTTTATCTAGGTGTAATAGCTTTATCTAGGTGTAATAGCTTTATCTAGGTGTAATAGTTTTATCTAGGTGTAATAGCTTTATCTAGGTGTAATAGCTTTATCTAGGTGTAATAGCTTTATCTAGGTGTAATAGCTTTATCTAGGTGTAATAGATTTATCTAGGTGTAATAGCTTTATCTAGGTGTAATAGCTTTATCTAGGTGTAATAGTTTTATCTAGGTGTAATAGCTTTATCTAGGTGTAATAGCTTTATCTAGGTGTAATAGCTTTCATCTAGGTGTAATAGCTTTATCTGTAGGTGTAATAGCTTCATCTAGGTGTAATAGCTTTATCTAGGTGTAATAGCTTTATCTAGGTGTAATAGTTTATCTAGGTGTAATAGCTTTATCTAGGTGTAATAGCTTTATCTAGGTGTAATAGCTTTATCTAGTAGGTGTAATAGCTTTATCTAGGTGTAATAGCTTTATCTAGGTGCAATAGCTTTATCTAGGTGTAATAGCTTTATCTAGGTGTAATAGCTTTATCTAGGTGTAATAGCTTTATCTGTAGGTGTAATAGCTTTATCTAGGTGTAATAGCTTTATCTAGGTGTAATAGCTTTATCTAGGTGTAATAGCTTTATCTAGGTGTAATAGCTTTATCTAGGTGCAATAGCTTTATCTAGGTGTAATAGCTTTATCTAGGTGTAATAGCTTTATCTAGGTGTAATAGCTTTATCTGTAGGTGTAATAGCTTTATCTAGGTGTAATAGCTTTATCTAGGTGTAATAGCTTTATCAGGTGTAATATATACCCTACATTGATGACAGTTCACTAATTACAATCTGACAAGGTATAATAAGACATATTGTCACTGTGACGTTTAAATGACATCATATTGTCACTGTGACGTTTAAATGACATCATATTGTGACTGTGAGGTGAAGATGACATGAGAGTGTAGGTAGGTGTTCCCACTGCCATTCCACACGCATATCTCAGTGTTCCAAATTCCATTAAGAACTTCAGAAGATGGTTGGAACGCATTCCTGTGAGCGAAAATCCCTCAAACTGACATATGGAGTAGAGTCTAGAACTCTCTAGAAGGTGTCGGTACTACTAAACAACTCAGTGTCTGGTGGTAGAGATGTTCTGCGCGTTTTGCCGATCTGCCCAATCTCGAGAATGCGTTGCGCTTTTTATACCTTTTTTAAAACCCCAATGAACGGGGACGTGCTACAAACTCCCGGCCAGGTCATTAACCAATCATGAGGGTGTGCAGTGCAACAAACTAGCGGATAGGTAAAACCATCTACATAACGGCCATTTATATGTTGAGAATTCTAAGTAATCATCATTTATTTCTTGTCATCTTTGTTAAGTTTTCAAAATAGTATTCATATATCTATAAATAAATGAATACTATCTTCAAACTTCCAAAATAAATGACCGTTAGGTAGTTTGTTGTATCTGCTAACTCTGTTGTACTGCACACTTCATAATCGTTTAATGTACAAGTGTTAGATTTCATGGTAAATAAAAGGAAGGTATTAACGGAACACTTGACATTAAGGGGTTAAATGGGTTTGAAAATGCACAACGCATTCTCGAGATCGTGCAAATCGTCAAATAGCGCAGTACATCGGCACTACTAGACAACTAAAATTTTAGCGTACCTTTAAAATCTATTTGTTTATTCAATTAGAAATGTATTTCAGTTAGGTACTCCTTGACGCTTTAACGTTAATAGGATTATTTTCCTGTTATTAATTAGTGTTCAATAGGTAGGCACACAGGAAAAAGAGAGTTTGTTGAGCAACATGTTCTCAATTTCCTCAAAACTACTCTAGAGAATACATCTCAAGAATAGAGAGAATATATAGAATATAGCTGCTGTTTCCTGACAGATTATAACGACGGAAATTATTGGCATTAAACAAAAGGGGTATTGCCCCTTGAATACATGGGGTAAGCTACTAGTTATTGGACAACTCAATATTATCGATCACATACGAAAAAACTCTGTGTGCGATTATAAATTTTGAATTCGTTATGTTTTTTTATCTAATAATCGGCTGAAAAAAACTACGCAATTTTTGCTGCTTCTGATAACACGAAGAAATTAATAAAAAAAATTGATTTCATTTCTTTAAAAACTATTACTTTAAAATTAATTTTGATCTTCTATGGCCCAACCATAACTTTCTGTATAGTGCATAAAAATCCAAATGAAGAATATCGTCGAAAACATATAATATAAATATCTTTATATTAATTGAAGAAATAAAGTGATATTGATATGCGATTGATTGGAATAATGATATAAATAGAGTAATTAGAGAAGTAATAATAGGCAGAAAGAATAGAGATAATTACACCCACAGTGAAGAGATAATGAAGAATAGAAAGATATAACAATAATAAAAGATACAGTCACTCAGACCACCACACTGAACCCACAGTTAGATATGAAAGAAGAACAACCATGCAGTGAAGGGTTAAAACAACCATGCAGTGAAGAACAACCATGCAGTGAAGAACAACCATGCAGTGAAGGGTTAAAACAACCATGCAGTGAAAGGTTAAAACAACCATGCAGTGAAGAACAACCATGCAGTGAAAGGTTAAAACAACCATGCAGTGAAAGGTTAAAACAACCATGCAGTGAAGAACAACCATGCAGTGAAGAACAACCATGCAGTGAAAGGTTAAAACAACCATGCAGTGAAGATCAACCATGCAGTGAAGAACAACCATGCAGTGAAGAACAACCATGCAGTGAAAGGTTAAAACAACCATGCAGTGAAGATCAACCATGCAGTGAAGAACAACCATGCAGTGAAGAACAACCATGCAGTGAAGAACAACCATGCAGTGAAGAACAACCATGCAGTGAAGAACAACCATGCAGTGAAGAACAACCATGCAGTGAAAGGTTAAAACAACCATGCAGTGAAGATCAACCATGCAGTGAAGATCAACCATGCAGTGAAGAACAACCATGCAATGAAGAACAACCATGCAATAACCATGCAGTGAAGGATTAAAACAATTAAACCATATAAACGATTCTAAGCCGCTTAACAATTTATAGTTATTTACATATATTCATCCTGTATAGTATGTTTTCTATGTAGATTAATATGTAGTTAGTTAGTGTGTGCGTAGGTTTGTAACGCTTCCTCTGTTTTATCTGTGACGTCATAAGATATTTCAAAATGTATATAGGTAGTATTGAAATATACACATTGCGAAAACAATATTTCATTGCTATTTTTTCTGGAGTATTAATATATATCTATTTATAAATTTAAAACATGGAATAGGAGAAAAATTGAGCTAAAATTATTTGAAATTTATATTTATTCATTTTTTCAAATAGAATTTGGTTTTAAAATAAATTTACCTATCTACCCACTTAAGGTCCAATAACTTTACCTAAATCTTTTCTCCAATAAATTTTCCCCTAATCTTTTTCCGAATTTATTTACCCCCTGATCTTTTTCCAATATATTTACCCTGAATTTTTTTCCCATAACTTACCCTTTTTATTTTTTCTAATAATTTTACTCTTTAAAATTTATCACAATAAATTTACCCCCAATTTTTCCCCTATGAATTTACCACTTCAATCTTTTCCTAAATAAATATCCCCATTTCATTACAAGTTTGCCAATTTTTCTTTTCCCATTTTCCCCATCGTATTTCCCTCGCTTGCTGCCCACTATATAAGGCCTGTCTCCTCCCACTTCAGTCATTGCTTCAGTGACCGCAATAGAGATTACACGGTGAATTTGTGAGCTCCGCTGAATAGAGGTAGCACGGTGCATGTGCGCTCATGCTGATACTTAGAAGAGGAAGTATGGTGCTTTTGTGCGCTTAGTAGAGGAAGTATGGTGCTTTTTTGCGCTTAGTAGAGAATTACGGTGCATTTGTGCGCTTAGTAGAGGAAGTATGGTGCATATTTGCGCTCATTAGAGGAAGTATGGTGCATTTATGCGATTAGTAGAGGAAGTATGGTGCATTTATGCGATTAGTAGAGAAAGTATGGTGCATTTGTGCACTTAGTAGAGGAAGTATGGTGCATTTGTGCGCTTGGTAAAGGAAGTATGGTGCATCTGTGCGCTTATTAGAGGAAGTATGGTGCATATTTGCGCTTAGTAGAGGAAGTTTGGTGCATTTGTGCGCTTAATAGAGGAAGTATGGTGTACATGTGCACTTAGTGGAAGAAGTATGGTGCATATTTACGCTTAGTAGTGGAAGTATGGTACATACTTGCGCTTAGTAGATGAAGTAGATGAAATTTCGGGCTTTGAAAATTCGGTTTCAGAGAATTCGGTCCGGGAAAACTAGGCCTCAGTTTATAATGATGTTATTAAAGAACCATAGTAAAAAAAAGTTGAAAAATGTGTAGTGTATATATCAAAAGCGGATAACAATGTGGATATGTTTTGTCATTTACATAACATGGAATTTGAGCCGAAAATTCGGTCTCGGATATTACGGTTTCGGAATATTCGGTCATATGTATAAATATAACTTATGAATTAAATGTATCGGGGGCGTACCGCCCCCTGAACCCCGCTGTCAAGTCATTAAACAATCACGAAGTGTGCAGTACAACAATCTAGCGGATGTAGCAAACTACATAACGGTCATTTATGTTGAGAGGTCCTTTATAATTCTGAGAGTGAAATTTCTGAGACCGAAGTTTCAAAACCGAATATTCTGAGACCGAAATTTCAGACCACCTCATACTTACCCTTAGTAGAGGAAGTATGGTGCAAATTTACGCTTAGTAGAGGAAGTATGGTGCATATTTAAGCCTAGTAGAGGAAGTATGGTGCATATTGACCTCCTGCTAATGCTTAGTTATACTCAGAATAAAAAAATCATCTTCGATTATAATAAAAAAAATATCGTCGATGAAAAATACATTTAAAACACTTTCGTTACATATACTTCTAATTGTAATATTTTGAATTCAAATATTTTCTCATGAATATGTACCACAATAGACGATTTGCCGATGGTAAATTTTCCGAATGAGTATATAGTGACAGTGATATAATTTAGCGGGTAAGTAGAGATAAAATGATCATAAAAGTAGAATTTCTTCAAGGCTATTTGAATGTCTAAATAAAAAATCATCCATTAGTGTGAATTTTTAAAATAATTTCGAATATTGATATTAGAATAAGTGCCTATCGTTTCAGAGGTATAATCTCTGTGTAACAAGTGATTAACGTTATCATCAAGATTGCTCCAATTAATATTAATTGGTATACGTTGTATACTAACAAGTCTGTTATACGGCTTTTTATATAAGTGCATAGTCACTGAAGCTAAATCATTAAAAAGATATTGTGAAAATGTTAATATATTTTATTAATTCGCTAATGTTCTATTTTCGGCTTCCTAATGAATTATTGAGTTTGTTATTTATTAACTCAACTTGAAATAAATTAATGATATTATTTCAAATCCGTAATTAAATTATATAATTTCGCGCTATTAAAATATAAATATTACATTGATATTAATTTAAACTTATTTGCATCTTTGCAATATTTCTATGTTAAAAATAACAAAATAATGGTGATGATACATCTTCTCAACAATATCTTGCAATTAAAACAACGGCTATAAAAAGCTTTGTAAAATATAATGTAAAAGTTAGTTCTTCATCAAAGAATAACAAGAAGAAAAGGCAACTAAAGAAGAACAATAAAAATGAATAATTGGTAGAAAAATACGTAAGGAGGAAACTTTGATAGCAATTATGCACCTGTGCTTTGATTCTGCGTTAAATAATGCACATGTAGGTATTCGTATTTACAAGAATGATTAAAGATGAAATAGAATGTTTATTTCAATTAGAGCAAGATACCGAGTTATAGGACGGTTAAATATTATCGATCATATAGGGAAAAATATGTATAATTTAACAATTTAACTCGTTATTTTAATTGATATCTATGATACCTACAGGCATCATAGATATTTGTATAACGGCTACCATGATACCTCTATGTATCATGGATACCAATTAAAATAATGAGTTAAATATTATATTGTTTTCTTACATGATCGAAAACATGGAACTGTTCGAAAACTCGTAACTTACCCGATAGTGTCTAATTAATTCTTACGTAATGTACACATTTTTTTTTTGTATTTTAATCAAGATTTTCTACAAATTTTATTCATGAAAAGAGAAGAAAAACAGATTAAGTTTTTAATCAGGCGATCCAAAGTGGGGGTGGGGGATTAAGTGAGGATGGGGAAATTAAGTGAGGGGGGGGGGGATAAGTGAGGGGGGGGGGGTGATGTGAGGGGGGAGGGTTACAGTGTCATTACACCGTGAGTAATCTGTTTAAAATAAACAATTAAAAATTATATGAACCTTATAATAATTTTCTAACTGCTGTTTTATATTGTATTTCAATTACAATCATACCATTTGACAGCATAAGATTGACTTATTACTTAAAAAACAACAAAGGGTAAGTTCCGAGTTATCGGACAGTTCCACATTTTCGATCATAAAAAATTGAACATTTCAACTCGTCATTTTAATGATGACTACTATATATATTTTACTATATTTATATTTCTTATATATTATTTGAAATGTGGAACTATCAGATACTCGGAAGTTATGGTGGGGCCATAGAAGATTAAGTGGTTCTTAATCTTCTATGGCCCCACCATACCTTTCCCCTCTAAATTTTGTATAGCCCCAGAATAAATTCCCCCCTTGAAACTTCTATGGCCCCACCATACCTTTCCTCTCATGATCTTCTATGGCCCACCATACCTTTCCCCTCTTAATCTTCTATGGCCCACCATACCTTTCCTCTCTTAATCTTCTACGGCCCCACCATACCCCATCTATTCGGTTTCTCTCAAAACAGTATTAGTGTTTCTTTAAGTTCTAGGATAACATCCAGTGTTTTAACGGCAGATAATAAACTAGAAATAACCCAAAGCAAACTACACGAGTTAAATTATTTTGCTTGCTATACCATTGAAGGAAGGTAGAGTAAAGGAACAACATCCAGAAGCGAATTGCAATCGGTTATTCGCATCAGAATATTAAAATATTTCCATTTTGGAGAGAACCAGAAAATAAATTTGCATCTGTTAATATTTTTTAATGTTTTTTAGATGCTTCATATTTTAACAGTATTAATTTATTTATTTCCTCTTTATTAACAGTATTAATTTATTTATTTCCTCTTTATTAACAGAATTAGTTTATTAATTTCCTCTTTATTAACAGTATTTATTTATTTATTTCATTTATTTATTTTCATTTTCCTACTCTAGCTTGTTTATTGCATAGTTTCACTTCAGTTAAGCCTATTCCTATACCCTCTTTTAGCTCCAAAACAGACGATGTTGTGTACCGATGTATTGCCCCTTGTATTGGCTTTCTCAGATATTATTAATACCTACATCGTTTGTACTTCTTTCCAATACATTACACGACTAACTGCCCGCCCACCGATATGTTACCTATATGACTATCATATAACTTGATGTATATACATTATATTTTTTATAACCAAATGATTTCCCATACATAATTTTCAAAACTCAAATAATTACCCATACAAAATTACTGTGAAATATTTACCTCATTTTAATTACTCTTAAATAATTACCTATATATAATGAACCTCCAAATAGTTACCTCTAAAAATTACCCTCAAATTATTACCCCAAAATAATTAAACCCAAATATTTACTGGTAAAAAATTACACTCCATTATTTTCTCTGAAGTTAATACCTTTGAAATAACTAACTGAAAATAATTACCTGAAAACCAAACAAACCGTCTCTAAATTACTCTCATCTCTGCCAGACGTACAAAATAGCACTGTGTAGTTGTCGTACTTCTCATTTCGGCAGCAAACTTCTGTTCTGAGATTTATTGCTTTTGCTACCAAAACAAGACACTCGGTTTGTATTATTTCATCCGCCTCCTTATATGAGACTCTCTTTATTTCTATTTTCTTATTTTGCCGATACGTACAGTGACTGGAAATATACACAGTTACTGTAGATGATGAGGCCTGTAGACACTGTAGATAGAGGCCTGTAGACACTGTAGATAGAGGCCTGTAGACACTGTAGATAGAGGCCTGTAGACACTGTAGATAGAGGCCTGTAGACACTGTAGATAGAGGCCTGTAGACACTGTAGATAGAGGCCTTTAGATACTGTAGATAGAGACCTGTAGACACAAGTTCTCCATTCCTACCCACCTTATTTCTATAGCTATTGTTTCTCCCAAGAGTAACTTCTCCTAACTTCAAATAGCCAAATATCTATTAATAGTAAATACTAACTATAGCTATAAAAGCTATTAAATAAATATACCATTGGAATTCAGGGTCATTATTTTTATTTGAATGAAAAGAATTAAATGTAAGAAACGTGAAAAACCAGATAAAAGTTTAAACTCATTACTATCAATACATAGCAAGTGAATAATAGATACATTAAATTCTATGTAGCAATGTTCAATGTATCTAATGGTGTTAAATTTGCCAGCCCTTTTCTGATGGAATAATTAAGTGTCTCGTAAGTCTGATGTTATGCCTCATCAATCACAAACTGAATTGCTTTGCTGTGTCAGAGGCAAGCTACAGCATCCAGGATGCGAATTAAACAACCTCTGTTAGACATAATGTAGTTAGTATCCAAGGTACAGTATCTAGGATACGAATTAAATAACCTCTGTTAGACGTAAGATAGTCAGTATCCTAGATTCAACCTCAGCAATATTACATTCTCCAACAATATCAAGGATTTAATTTAAACAGTATTTACTTAATAGTAAGTAAATCTAAATTATCATTGAATATTGTGAAGCCTGTGACGTCATACTCTGTGTAAACAGTTTTGCGATATTATAGGTATTATTTTTCAGAGGTATTATACTATTATTCCTTAGAGGTATCATTCCTTAGAGGTATTATTCCTTAGAGGTATCATTCCTTAGAGGTATTTATTGGGTCTATGGCCTTTATTCTCATAAATGCCTTTTAAAATTCTCCACCTCATTGTTGCCCTCTTTTCCCAGTATCTCTCCCTCTATCTCTTTCTCACTGAGTGTTGCCATCACATCTCCCCTCGATCTCGAGGCAATCTCTCTGTGTCGTTACAGGCACAGCATTTTGATGTCGTCTCTCAGAGAAAAGAAAACAGTCCAAAGTGTGATAGCCAGCGCCATCTCGCGACAAAAGGTATCAACTTCCTTTTATCAATTAGCAGACATTTAACAGCGTAATGGAGAGATGTTCTTTTTGAAATTAGATGAGCAAAAAAATATGATTGCAAAATTTAAAAAAAGTTATTACACATTTGAAAAAAGGTTATATTTATATTTTAAAAAATGATTACATATTCAAAAAATGATTTATTTTAAAAAATCACAATATATTTAGAAAATTGATTTCCTATTTTTAGAGTTACAATTCGTTTACAATTTTGTGTTTTTAATTTTTAAATCCTTATAATTCGAATGTTTTCTTTTATTGCATGCTACTTACGAATCTGAATAGTTAGTAGAAACGAAACCTCTTTTGGATGGAATATTCCGGCTCTAAGTAGCTTTTATGCATTCATGAGCACTAATTACACTCCCACTGAATATGCAGGCTGTCATTTCTTCTCCTGTCTTCCACTTAGAAGTCCCTTGCTTTTGACAACACTGAAGTTTAATGCAAATAAGATAATAGTACCATTGCGTAATATCCTAACACTCATATTATTTAATAGTTATAATTGTCATTGATATATAATAATAATATCATGTGACATTACTGGGCAAGAAGGATTTATTCCTGAGATATTCCTTCTTGCCTGGGATATATATTTATATATCACTTACTTTAATTCTAATTCTGTTACTAATTCCACATAGCATATATAACTAAATATGTTTAAAAAGATCCAAACTAAACGGAGTGTCCATTTATCAGAAGTTATTTAAACTCAGCGTTGTAGGTTTTTTGGTTTCAAGCTTTCGAATAGAAAGATTTCCTTCCATTCATCATCAGGACAGGGAGTGATATGATATACATAAATACACATTTCTGTGTTATTATTGAATCAAAGATTTAAAAAAAAATCATAGATGAACGATTTTTTAAAAACTAATTTCATGATTGATGTAGATTTTAAGAAGAGAGATTTTAAAAGGAAATTATTGTCAAGAGATGATCATAAAAATTGTAATTTATAAAAAAAAAATTCAGGAATTGATGAAAAGAATGATCAGTTCCTCACCATTCCTGGCACCTCCCCCCCCCCCCTCATTGGTATTCACCCCAGGGGCGTCATCAGGGTGTCTGAACAATTCCAACAATGCTGGTTAAATAGAACCTCAAATATTTCGCTCTTTCATTCCTGTACTTCAATGTCTGGTGTTTATACCGGGAATCACGTGTCATTCCTAGTGTCTGATATTCCTGCCTGGAATCACACGTCATTCCAAAAGATGGATTATTATCTTCAGTCTTCAATTACTGATATTTCTATCTGGAATTTTTTTCGTTAGATCAATGCCATTAATTTTATCTCGTTCTTTATATTTCAATTCCTAGTTGGAATCTCCTGTTCGAATCATTCCCGGTGGATTTCTCAAAAACTTCACCACTTCAATTGGACGCATTAGGAATGGGGAATGGTGGGGGGAAAGGGAGTGTGGGTGGTGGAACTGGAATGAAGGTGGGGGAGGGGTGGTTGCCGTGACGGTCAGTCAAGTAAGTTTTGCGGCGTTTCAGAACATATTTCGTAGCTCTTGAAGAAAGTTCCTTCCAAATGCCATATAATTTCCTAGATGGAGAATTAGCAAGTTCATATTTTCCTCAAGTCGTAGAATTTAATACGGTTGACAGTGTGTAAGTGTGGGTATTATAAATTATGATCTTAACAAAGAAAACTAACCAAATATAGTTGCTAGATTCCAAGGCAAGAAGGATAAATTCCTGGGATATTAACTGAATATCCCAGGAATAAACCGTTCTCACCTGTGATATTACCAATCCATTAGGTTCTAAAATGGAAACAATTTAATTCAGCAAATCCATTTCATTTTCCCATTTATTCAGCCCCTTTCCTTACAGATTTACCAGTCCTATAAACATTTAACTTTTAACCTCTTAAAAACAATCTACAAAAACTACCATGGATAGTCAAGAATTTCGTCAGCGAGGTCGGGAGATGGTTGACTACGTCGCTGATTATCTCGACAATATCAGCGACCGTCGTGTCACCCCCAACATTGAACCGGGGTACCTAAGGCCCCTTTTACCGGACGCAGCCCCCCAACAGGGGGAAAACTGGGATGATATCATGTCCGATATTGAAAACAAGATTATGCCAGGGGTGAGATTACACTTTTTATATAACTAAAACTCTTAACTGTCCTAAGTGATTCTTTAGATATAATTATAAGATACAGTTGAACTCCTCTACAGTGAAATACTCTATAGTGAATGTAGTGTCCTGAGTAAGGAAGTAGCCTCTATAGTGGACAGATTTTAGTAAGTCTACCATGAAATGAC
>CANNZV010000034.1:51225-142948 GCA_947561585.1 Caprella mutica | reverse complement strand
ATAGATATTTAGTTATTGTTATAGATTCATTGGTTGTTGTAGGATGTTGTATAAAATAACAGTTATCAGAACAAGAACCTATATATTATTAATGAGTTATTTTACTTTATTTTTAAAAATGTTATTTCAATTAAAACATGAAATTTAACTTCAACTCATTCTTAAACTGTATTACTATTATTATTTAACATATGTATTTAATAGTTAATTACATTACAGGTAAAATGGTTGGTTTACCCGAGACATTTCTGTCTTTCTCCGAAAACAGTAAAGGGGGCGGAGTTATACAGGTGAGTCATGACGTCATATTATTGATAAAATTATTACAAAAAAAACAAAGGGTAAGTTTCGAGTTATTGAACGGTATCTAGTTACTGAAATTTAATTTCAATAATAATTATTTAAACATTTTTCATATTTGATCGAAGATGCAGAACTGTCCGATAATTCGGAACTTACACTTAATGAAAAAGGTCAAAGGAATCTTTTATTGAATTTATTTATAAGAGAAAATTATTATAAATATTTTATCACTAGCAATTATTATTAAAAAATGCAAAAAAATATTTTCACAGTAAAAAATAACATTTTTTCAAATATTCTTTAATGCTCATTTTTCGCTATTTTTTTAATACTAACCTTTTGAAATTCACATTTGGTAACTGTCCCTTTACCCTATCAAATTAATGTGCATTTTCATGTACCATTGAACATTCAAACTATTTCAAAACCGAAAGAATTCTGATACAAAATATGTGAAAAGTCACGCAAATATTTTGTACAAATATCCCATGCGAAAATATTCGGAGTGAAAGAATTATTAATGAAAAGTACGTTAACGGAATAATTGGTACTTTTTGGTTAACTTTTTTAATGTGTTAGTCATTGATTTCATTTAATTTATTTGAATAACTTTTAACCAATAGATTGAACTTGATTGAATTTCCTATTATATACTTATATGTGTTATTTTAGATATACAATATTTACTTTTTGAGAATGGTTGGTACTTATTGGCCATATTTGGTACTTTTTGGCCATATTTGGTACTTTTTGGCCATATTTGGTACTTTTTGGCCATATTTGGTATTTTTTGACCATATTTGGTACTTTTTGGCCATATTTGGTACTTTTTGGCCATATTTGGTACTTTTTTGGAACAGTGCTTTATAGGCATATCTGATACTTTTTTTATGAATATTTGGCATTTTTTGAGGGTATAAAAGACCTTTTATCAGCACTGGAATCTCTTTCGATGCACTAGATACATATTTAATAAATTCATCTACATAAATAATAGTAAAAGATACAAAAAAATTCTTTCTTGGAGGGGTAAAATATGAGTTATCGGTCGGTTCCACATTTTCGATTACATATGAAAAACAATTTAACCAAAATTTTAATCATAACTTCTTTATTACTTGATCGAAAATGTGGAACTGTTCGAAAACGCGTAACTTAGCCTAAGTATCAAGCACATTTTCCCCATTAACTTGAGTGTCACTAAGCATGTTTGTCAGCACAGTTTCTAATATTTCTAAGTACAGAAATATAACACTAATATTATAAGCACCTTTTTACCCTGAAACTTAGAGCAGCTTTACCACCTCATATAAAATTGAAGAAAATACGAGTACCGTCACAGACAGATGTGGCTAGAGTAGCGGATAGTACCTTTTGAAGTTCGCTGCTGGTTAATGGGTTTGGACGAACTTTTAATGTTCGTGTAGCGACTGCATTAGGTATTTATAAATGTATATGAGTTATTTGTGTTAGAGTTTTTTGGGATCGTGTGGAATTATTTATGACATTTATAAAAAATAGCTTTTGATGATTCAAATGAATTATACGTGTATTGATTAGCATTGTTATTTGATATTGTACTAATATTACTACAATATTGATGCAACACTTAACCAATATTGCTACAACATTGTACCGATATTGGACCAATATTGATACAACATTGTACCGATATTGTACCAATATTGCTATAAAATACTTTTACTTCACACTCTAATTTTTTCGTCCCCTCTACATTTTACACCATTTTATCAATTTCTCGAACTTTATTTAATTTAACTTTAACAGAATTCTCTTTTGTGACATTCTTTCCAGTGAATTTGGTGGCTTTTTTCCTGCCAAACAGAACTTGAATTACCGCACAAAAGTCAGCGCCAAACTCCCTTAATGAATAGAATACAAATTTAGCAAGATATATAATTAACCTTACTATTATATCATAATTAATTTGAACTGTACAGTTAGGCAAAGCGTAATGTAATTAATTACATATGGCATTTTTTGAGAAAATTTATTTTCATTGAATTTTTTCGCTGAAATTTTTTTTCACCACCTCCATCTTAGAACAACCCTCCTCCACATTCCCTCTTCTCCCTCCCACTCCCTCCACATTCTCTCCACATATCCCCTCCACACCCCCTCCCATTCCTATCACGTACTTCCCATACCCTCATCATATCTGCAATGTCTGCGGAATGTCAATGCAATGTCCCAGTCTCCAACTAGACTGCCATGCACTGTGAAATGAAGAATAAATTACACAAATAGATATATCAATGTTTATAAACTCACAAAGTATCCTATTAATTTTATAGGATTTAAGGAGGTGGTTTATGTTTTTTTCCACTTCCTTTCTTTTTTAATACCTAAATAATTTTTTTCTTATTCATTTTCCAATTCGTTTTTTTAAGTACAGTATGGAGGTTACTTCATTATATGGGAGTTGTACTGGTTAAATTCCTCTATAATGAACAACAATTAGGTCACTATATAGAGCTTACTTCATTACAGAGGACCCCAAGAGATGCATAGAAAACTGATGACCATTTAAAGGCAGACTAAACCAAATAGGATAATATACAGGGTACTACATTACTCGGAACTCTACCTAACAGAATGGTTCACTATACAGGGTGCCTCATTCTAGTGAAATTATATTTTAAATTTCAAATTCTCCTTCTCTTCAGAGTTCGGCTTCAGAATGCGTGTTCGTCTCTCTGCTCGCTGCACGAGCGCACAAGATTCGCGAGTTGAAGCTCCAGAACCCCAGTGTTGACGAAGGAGTGCTGCTGTCGAAGCTGATAGCCTATTGCAGCAAGGAGGCCCATTCCTGTGCAGAAAAAGCAGCCATGATGGCATTCACTAAGCTGAGGATATTGGAGCCTGATGAGAATCATAGTTTGAGGGGCTGCACCCTCAGGGAGGTGAGGGCAATGGTGTCTTCAACGTTTGTAGAAAATAGATTAGAAGAAATAATTACAATTGAATATTTCAAGAAAACCTGTTAATCAACTTTGTAAATTAATTTGTAACGGGTTTATCATTTCCCAGAGAAAAAAAAAAGATTTGTCCCAGGCAAGAAGGAATGAAACCTTCTTGCCTTCACCCTATTGCTCTAGATTTTTATTATTAGTATTTATATTAGTATTCAAATCATAAAAGATACCGTTAAATAAAATAATATTAAACATAATTAAATGGTGTCACAGTATATGAACGATGATTCAGTCTGCACGATAACTCATCATTACTCCCTTTTCTCCAGCAAATGGCACAGGATAAAGAAAATGGTCTAATTCCTTTCTACGTCGAAACTACCCTTGGTACTACCTCTTGCTGCTCTTTCGACAACCTTGCGGAAATTGGTGAGTAGCTTTCCAGCCGTCATGAGCAGGATTTTTTCTTTAACATTCATACTTGAAAAAATTATTTCTGAGAATTAAAAAAAAATATTTTCTGTGAAAAATAAAATTATGAAGAATATTTCATTTATTTGTTGTGTGGTTTTAATTGTAACCCTCTTCTACCCACACAGGCCCAATATGTGAGGAGTTTAACGTGTGGTTACACGTGGATGGGGCATATGGGGGTAACTCGTTCATTTGCCCCGAACTGAGGGAACCGATGACTGGGATTGAGGTGAGGGGAAGGGGGAAAGAGGGGGGAATGAGGGAAATGATGTGTGTAATAAAAAGGGTTAAATAGTAAATAGAAATTTAGATCAATATCGAGAATTTATAACCTGAAAAAAATCTAAAATGTAAAAACTTGAATTTAAATAACAAAAAAAATAATAATAATAATAATCTTTAATAAAAAAAATGAATGGTAGTTTGTGAATTAATAGAAAATTGGTAAAATGACTGAATTTTGAAAACATAGGATGTGAAAGGAAAGATTTTAAAGTTGTGCATTAATTTTGTTTCTATTCCTTACAGTTCGCTTCATCGTTCAATTTCAACCCCAACAAGTTTATGCTCACCAACTTCGACTGTTCAGTGATGTGGTGAGTGCGAATGTGGAGAACATTGGAAAAACATTGCTAATATTGTTACAACATTGCCCCAATATTGTTAAAACATTGCCGCAATATTGTGACAGCATTACCCCAATATTGTTACAACATTGCCACAATATTGTTACAACATTGTCCCAATATTGTTACAACATTGTCCCAATATTGTTACAACATTGCCCCAAAATATTGTTACAATATTGCCCCACTGTAGTTACAATATTGCCCCACTGTAGTTACAACATTTCCCCAATATTGTTACAACATTGCCCCACTGTAGTTACAACATTTCCCCAATATTGTTACAACATTGCCCCAAAATATTGTTACAATATTGCCCCACTGTAGTTACAATATTGCCCCACTGTAGTTACAACATTGCCCCAATATTGTTACAACATTGCCCCACTGTAGTTACAACATTTCCCCAATATTGTTACAACATTGCCCCAAAATATTGTTACAATATTGCCCCACTGTAGTTACAATATTGCCCCACTGTAGTTACAACATTGCCCCAATATTGTTACAACATTGCTAAACATCTTTATAGTATTTTAGTTGGTATCCATGATACCTGCATCTATCATGTATACCAATTAGAAGTGAATATCATATAGTTAATCCTAACACTACCGTAAATGTGGAACTGACCAATAACTCGTATCTTACCCTACACTAGTCACAGCATCTAGAATAACATTGCTATTTTTTCCCCGCTATTATCTAGAGGCAAAATTAATCAGGCTTATTATTAAAAAATGAACTTTTTCAAAACTTTTTTCCTTTGAAGTCATTATTGGCGTGGGTTGGGGGGAGGGGGGGTTGTATACAGGGTAGGGGGGGGGATAAAACTTGGAATATTCCTGGTCAAAGGAATTTATTTCATCGAAAAATTAAGAAGTTCATATAACAGAGAATTAAAAGAAATCATAGGAGAACGTCGCACTATAATTAGATTAGATTCAACGTACTCGAAAAGTGGGGTTTAACTAATGGTCAGAATGATTCTTGACCTATGTTGCTACCTACTTTCCGCGTACTGTGAGTGTCAGATGGTTTAATATTTTAATAGATTAATATAACATTTTCCATACACAAAAAAAAAAATATATATATATATAAAAATCTAAATTATAATCTTCACCTATGCCTCTATCTTACAGTTGTCTATTATTTTCCCCACAGGGTGAGAGACAGGTTCAGGTTGACCCAAGCTCTAGTGGTGGACCCCCTGTACCTACAGCACAACTACAGTGAGCAGTCTATCGACTACAGGGTGAGTTAGAACAGTTCATGTACGGCATTGGAGATTTAAAAAAAGAAAATCTAATTTGAAATCAAATTTTTGAACCTATCATTGATATATGTAATTAATCTGTTTTATACAATTCATTCCAATCATGATTAAATAAAAAATTAAACTTGTTTCATATATAACTATTTCTTTCTCCTTTTTTCTCTAAATCTTACGGTTATTCTTTTTTTCTTTCACAGCACTGGGGCATACCCCTGAGCAGAAGGTTCCGGGCTTTGAAACTGTGGTTCGTGATCCGTAGTTACGGCGTGGAGGGCCTACAACAGTACATACGCGAGCACTGCCGCCTGGCGAAACTTTTCGAAAGTATGGTGCTCAAAGACGAGCGATTCGAAGTTGCCAGTCCCGTGAAACTTGGCCTCGTGTGTTTCAGGTGAGAAAACGTGTGAATAAAGTCTAATTAAGTAGTGTAAATGACTTCTAAATAGTGTAAATGACTTCTGAATAGTGTAAATGACTTCTAAATTGTGTAAATGACTTCTGAATAGTGTAAATGACTTCTGAATAGTGTAAATGACTTCTAAATTGTGTAAATGACTTCTGAATAGTGTAAATGACGTCTAAATAGTGTAAATAACGTGTTAATAGTGTAAATGACTTCTGAATAGTGTAAATGACTTCTGAATAGTGTAAATGACGTCTAAATTGTGTAAATGACGTCTGAATTGTGTAAATGACGTCTAAATAGTGTAAATAACGTGTTAATAGTGTAAATGACTTCTGAATAGTGTAAATGACTTCTGAATAGTGTAAATGACTTCTGAATAGTGTAAATGACTTCTGAATAGTGTAAATGACTTCTGAATAGTGTAAATGACGTCTAAATTGTGTAAATGACGTCTGAATTGTGTAAATGACGTCTAAATAGTGTAAATGACTTCTGAATAGTGTAAATGACTTCTGAATAGTGTAAATGACTTCTGAATAGTGTAAATGACGTCTAAATAGTGTAAATAACGTGTGAATAGTGTAAATAACGTCTAAATAGTGTAAATAACGTCTAAATAGTGTAAATAACGTCTTAATAGTGTAAATAACGTCTAAATAGTGTAAATAACGTCTAAATAGTGTAATCCCATCCAAACAGTAGAAATAACATCAAATAATGGCAGGCTAATCTAATATAGCTTAATTGAAATTTTTTCGTATTATGACGTTTTCATTACTATAATAAATCCCAGACAAATAGTTATTAATGCAATTTACTAATCTCCATCACCCTCCACCCCTCCACCCCCTTCAGATTGAACGGCTCCAATTCACTGAACCAAAAGCTGTTGTCGTCCATCAATGCATCTGGTAGACTGCATATGGTACCTGCATCGCTAGGAGAGAAGTACGTCATCCGATTCTGCGTCTGCGCACAAAACGCCACCGATGCCGATATAGGTGAGCGATGTCGTAACTATTGGATGTAACAATTGTCAATTTCGTATAAAATTTAAGAAAATTCATGAAAAAAATATGATTTTTTTCCAAAATTATTAAATTTTCTCAAAAGTTATCAATTTTCTTTCAAAAATTATCAATTTTCTTTCAAAAATTATCAATTTTTTTTCAAAAATTATCAATTTTTTTTCAAAAATTATCAATTTTCTTTCAAAAATTATCAATTTTTTTTCAAAAATTATCATTTTTTTTTCAAAAATTATCAATTCTTTTTCAAAAATTATCAATTTTTTTTCAAAAATTATCAAATTTCTTTCTAAATTTTTAAAAAAAAGTAAAAACGATCTACAGATGAACACGTACCAGTGCTGCCATATCAATCTTCTAGTAATCTAAATCCGATTCTACCTATCTTTGTTGAATCATTAATTAATGTATATATTCAACCAACCTCTTAATTATCTCCTTTTTGTTTTTCTCAGAACACGCATGGAATGTGATATCAGAGTTCGCTACAGGTATCAAGGATGCTTTGGCTCAAGAAGCTATTGAAAAGAACATCAAGAAGGTAAGGATAGATCCATTCAGGCCTATTCTATACCAGCAGATAAAAAGCCGCGTTTTAACCGCCCAATCACGGTTAAATGAATGAAAAGCTAATTTGCAGTCTATTCTAACGTTTCTACCGCCTTCCATTTATTTAACCGTGATTAATTGAAGAGGTATCTGCCTAAGTTACCTATATTTAATTTTTCTTCAAAATGAGTTATGAAGTCAAATTAATCTTTAATTCACATCAAATAGACGGCAATATCACAACATTGTTGAACTGTATTTCAATAATTTAAAAATGCTACAATGGACATCACATATCAAAGAGCTATTCAGACAACTAAATTGTTCTTCTGAGCGGCCATATCTTCACGCGTGGAAAACTACTGCAAATGAATATATTTTGTAAAAGAATCTTCCGCCGCTATTATATTCTGTGCCTAGAAATATCTTTGTAGCTTCTGTAAAGAGAAAGAGATTTCTAAAGGCGTCTGGCATCGTTTGGAATGAATGAATTGCCGAGTACCACCACTTGAAACGAATTGCCAAGTAGCAACCTATTGTATTAATATGAAAGGAATTTCCAAGTAGCACCATTATTAGGATATGCAATGATTGCCAAGTAGCACCATAATTAGGATATGCAATGATTGCCAAGTAGCACCATAATTAGGATATGCAATGATTGCCAAGTAGCACCATAATTAGGATATGGAATGATTGCCAAGTAGCACCATAATTAGGATATGCAATGATTGCCAAGTAGCACCATAATTAGGATATGGAATGATTGCCAAGTAGCACCATAATTAGGACATGCAATGATTGCCAAGTAGCACCATAATTAGGATATGCAATGATTGCCAAGTAGCACCATAATTAGGATATGAAATGATTGCCAAGTAGCACCATAATTAGGATATGCATTGATTGCTAAGTAGCACCATAATTAGGATATGCATTGATTGCCAAGTAGCACCATAATTAGGATATGCAATGATTGCCAAGTAGCACCATAATTAGGATATGAAATGATTGCTAAGTAGCACCATAATTAGGATATGCATTGATTGCCAAGTAGCACCATAATTAGGATATGCAATGATTGCCAAGTAGCACCATAATTAGGATATGAAATGATTGCCAAGTAGCACCATAATTAGGATATGAAATGATTGCTAAGTAGCACCATAATTAGGATATGCATTGATTGCCAAGTGGCACCATAATTAGGATATGCATTGATTGTCAAGTACCACCATAATTAGGAAATGAAATTATAAACAATTAAATAAATATGATAATAATGAGTTTTTGTAAATTCATATGAAATCGAAGTAAGATGACATTTTGCTGAATTAAGAAACATTTCCTTAACACCGATCATAAATACCATATTTGGTCACGTGATTGATAAAGGCAATTAAAAGTTATCGGCTTCAAATAACATCTCTTCATCGGATTATTTAACAAAATATGATTTCAATGACCGTGTGAGTAGCTTACATGCATCCATGAGCATTGGTCGAAGCAACTAATCTTTTTAGTGTGAATTTGTAATACTTTTGATGATAGGGTTTGAAGATTACATACAAATATGTTTCAATCATATTTTTCAAAAATATGCTGTCCAGACAAATATGAAAAGAATTAATTTAAAAGAACATAACAATGTTCTATTCAAGCTATAATAAATGTTCTATTTTTTAGCTGTACCTAATTTACACCTCGAGTTTCCAAGTCATAACAGCTTTTATATTCTGTCAAGAAATTGTCCTTTTGGTGAATAACAAACTGTTTTATTGTTTTTAACATCGAAATAGATTGAAGTGACACAAGAAAATTTTGTGAAGGTTAATGATTAACTAGTATAACCCGTGTGTAAATTCATTTTTATTCCAAAATATATATTGATATTTATATAATTTTTTAAATATTTTGTACTAAAATATTGATTTTTTAATATACTGAAGTTATTTCCTATTTTATTTTGAATAAGGTTGAATTTCTATTCAATTTATTAACATAATAGCCTTTACATCAATTTATATAGTTTTTATAACCCCTATACCGAGTCAAAGACTTTTCCTTTTTTTCTGAAAGGCGTAACGTACGTACGAAACACAAACACAATTATATAAAAAAAAGTAATTGATATAATTATGTTATTATGTTTCATATAACATATACTCAGTTTAATGCTCTCTGTGATAGATAAAACAATACTGAACTATTTACATTATATCAATAAATGTGTCGTCTTCTTGTATCAGATAATAACAAATAAACTCGATATAAATCTTTACCTAAAGTTTCAAATTTATCAATGAATTTATTGAAATCAGAGTAAAACTAATCTTAATGGATTGTTCTTATTATTCTTAAATCTTTTATTCGCTATTTTCATCTTTGATTATTAAATTATAATCAGTATTAATTTATTATAAATAAATTCATTTTCATCACAAAATAAAGAAAAGTGTCAATTGCCATAAATGAATTAAATACCGGAATGAAATTTCAATATGTTTTTATTTTAAAAAATCCTATCTAAATATTGAAACATAGTCTTTTTTTAGATTATCGAAAATGTGGTAACTTTCCCTATATTAATTATTTCTTAAATCAATTGAATAATTAATTACCTAACTTCTTTACTTTTTATTAAATCGTGTTTTTTGCACAGAAGTAATTTCCATATCTCCTCTTTTAATTTGCTCCTCATTTTCTTTTTTCACTTCCTACTCCTCTTCACATCTTTATCACATTCTCCTCCTCTTCCCATCTTTATCACATTCTCCTCCTCTTCCCATCTTTATCACATTCTCCTCCTCTTCTCATCTTTATCACCTCCTCTCTTACTCGCAGAAGGACGAAGAGGAGCAGAGCAGCAAGTCAGAAGAGGAGAGCAATGAGGAGGTCTTCCAGATGGACCGCAAGAACAAGAGGTCACTGAGGTACAAGAGGTCATTCTTCGTCAGGATGGTGTCTGACCCCAAGATTTACAACCCTAAGATCGTCAGGAGTCTATCCGGTGAGAAAAGAAATACAAAATTACAAAAAAATGTTACAAAAAAAAAATAAGATAATTAAAAGAAAAATAGAATAGGAATATGATTTACAAGAACTAAATGTAGTAGAAATTTGGATAAATAAATAGAAAATTAAGATAATTTTCGATTTAAAATGCAAAATTAATGATTACAATTCTTCAAATAAATAATAAATTATATCAATGAAATTTATACAATAAAATTTAATTAAAAATTTAATTCGATAGTGAACTTTATTCTATAAAAATTATAAAAAATGACCATTTTAAAATACATTTTCAGGTTCCCAAAAAAGCAGAAGAAGCACAACAACCGACAGTGAAGAAAACAACAGCACACAGACTGATATAATGTGAGTACTGGTCTATGTGCAGTGAGTACTGGTCTATGTGCAGTGAGTACTGGTCTATGTGCAGTGAGTACTGGTCTATGTGCAGTGAGTACTGATCTATGTGCAGTGAGTACTGGTCTATGTGCAGTGAGTACTGATCTATGTGCAGTGAGTACTGGTCTATGTGCAGTGAGTACTGGTCTATGTGCAGTGAGTACTGGTCTATGTGCAGTGAGTACTGGTCTATGTGCAGTGAGTACTGGTCTATGTGCAGTGAGTACTGGTCTATGTGCAGTGAGTACTGATCTATGTGCAGTGAGTACTGGTCTATGTGCAGTGAGTACTGGTCTATGTGCAGTGAGTACTGGTCTATGTGCAGTGAGTACTGGTCTATGTGCAGTGAGTACTGGTCTATGTGCAGTGAGTACTGGTCTATGTGCAGTGAGTACTGATCTATGTGCAGTGAGTACTGATCTATGTGCAGTGAGTACTGGTCTATGTGCAGTGAGTACTGGTCTATGTGCAGTGAGTACTGGTCTATGTGCAGTGAGTACTGGTCTATGTGCAGTGAGTACTGGTCTATGTGCAGTGAGTACTGGTCTATGTGCAGTGAGTACTGGTCTATGTGCAGTGAGTACTGGTCTATGTGCAGTGAGTACTGGTCTATGTGCAGTGAGTACTGATCTATGTGCAGTGAGTACTGGTCTATGTGCAGTGAGTACTGGTCTATGTGCAGTGAGTACTGGTCTATGTGCAGTGAGTACTGGTCTATGTGCAGTGAGTACTGGTCTATGTGCAGTGAGTACTGGTCTATGTGCAGTGAGTACTGATCTATGTGCAGTGAGTACTGATCTATGTGCAGTGAGTACTGGTCTATGTGCAGTGAGTACTGGTCTATGTGCAGTGAGTACTGGTCTATGTGCAGTGAGTACTGGTCTATGTGCAGTGAGTACTGGTCTATGTGCAGTGAGTACTGATCTATGTGCAGTGAGTACTGGTCTATGTGCAGTGAGTACTGGTCTATGTGCAGTGAGTACTGATCTATGTGCAGTGAGTACTGATCTATGTGCAGTGAGTACTGGTCTATGTGCAGTGAGTACTGGTCTATGTGCAGTGAGTACTGGTCTATGTGCAGTGAGTACTGGTCTATGTGCAGTGAGTACTGATCCATGTGCAGTGAGTACTGATCCATGTGCAGTAAGTACTGGTCTATGTGCAGTGAGTACTGGTCTATGTGCAGTGAGTACTGGTCTATGTGCAGTGAGTACTGGTCTATGTGCAGTGAGTACTGGTCTATGTGCAGTGAGTACTGGTCTATGTGCAGTGAGTACTGATCTATGTGCAGTGAGTACTGGTCTATGTGCAGTGAGTACTGGTCTATGTGCAGTGAGTACTGGTCTATGTGCAGTGAGTACTGGTCTATGTGCAGTGAGTACTGGTCTATGTGCAGTGAGTACTGGTCTATGTGCAGTGAGTACTGATCTATGTGCAGTGAGTACTGATCTATGTGCAGTGAGTACTGGTCTATGTGCAGTGAGTACTGGTCTATGTGCAGTGAGTACTGATCTATGTGCAGTGAGTACTGGTCTATGTGCAGTGAGTACTGGTCTATGTGCAGTGAGTACTGATCTATGTGCAGTGAGTACTGGTCTATGTGCAGTGAGTACTGGTCTATGTGCAGTGAGTACTGATCTATGTGCAGTGAGTACTGGTCTATGTGCAGTGAGTACTGGTCTATGTGCAGTGAGTACTGGTCTATGTGCAGTGAGTACTGGTCTATGTGCAGTGAGTACTGATCCATGTGCAGTGAGTACTGATCCATGTGCAGTAAGTACTGGTCTATGTGCAGTGAGTACTGATCTATGTGCAGTGAGTACTGGTCTATGTGCATATGGCTATTTAAAAGCATGCATTGTACAATTTATGATAATTACAAAAGATTAAAGTGGTCTAAGTGCATAAGCATGTATTAAATATTGTATGCTTGTAATAAATTGAAATGCTTATTGATCTATGTGCATTGAGTACTGATCTATGTGCATCTAAAGAGAACAATTAAAATTATATTGCATAAATGTTTATTTTATATTTTTTTACTGAATTTTTTAAGAAGTTTTCTATCATTTTGATTTTTTTTATCCTTTTTTATAATTTGTTTTTATTTATTTCATTCTGCAGCTGTGACCCATACGAGGTTCTTCACAGTTTCGACAGACCGGCCGAAAGCCAACAGGAGACTAAGATCGAAAGTGACGATATCGTTGCCACACAGCACCAGAAAATGTCAAAGACTCTTAGTGACTTGAGTGAACGAGTGTCCGTGTGTACGTTACTCGATAAGGAGGGTGGTCAGCCCCAGCAGAGAAATGGAGAACTTAGCAAGTAAAGAGGCAGCCAGGCCCAGTCACAAAATTACCATCGTCAATTATTATAATCTATTTTAAAATAAAAATTCGACGAGAAACCAATCGTGATTTATTATAATTTAGAACACTTATCGTCTTTCGTCGGACATTCCCTAAAAAAAATCCTGATGACAATGTCTTTATTATGATATTTTACGATAAAATACCATCAATATTTACCGTAATGGACAATAACAGACGATCTGCCAGTGTTAATTTTATGACTGGGTACATGGCTTTACTTTGTGTTCTTTCGCGTAGACATTTTTTTTAGTTACCTGTTCATACGTAGATGGCGCTAATGTTTGTACCCAATTTCTACCCAATAAATAGAGTCTTAGATGACGCTTTAGCTTTATTACTCATATTATAAATATATTTTATTATGCATTGAATTTCCACTTCCCTAGACTATAGATACTGACTGTATCTATGATACTCCACTATACAATGGTATACTATATTAATACCGGCTACAGACGAAAAACACTCTCTGTATCCAGGATACTCCATAGTATAGGAATTTTTTTATCATATATTTTTATTTTATGTATTTTTATTTCTGCCTGAATTATATTAAGTTTTTATTGTCTTTCATGATTTACACATTAATATAATTATTTTTTATTAACTATACTATAATTTACTTAAATACCTAACTATTATAGATTATTTAATTTAAGAAAAGATTTATTTCTACCTAATTTTAATTACTTTATTTCCTAAACTTATATTCAGATGTTTGTTTCTCAATAAAATACATTATCGATAACATATTTTATTTCATTTTTTATCATTTATTTTCACAAGCTTATAAAAGTTTTAAGTAAAAGACACTTTAAAACATATTTAAAATATGTGAAATTTCATTAAATATTTGTTACTATAAACGGCATTAAACTATAAAAAGCATGTTACTAAAATTGGCATATTTTACTAAAAATGGCATGTTTCTAAAAACGGCATGTTTCTAAAAATGGCATATATTACTATAAATGGCATGTTACTATAAGCGGAATGCTACTGTAAATGGGTTATTGTAAACGGCATATATTACTATAATTATTGGCATGTTACTATAATCGAAAAATAAAAACATGATAAGTCAATAGTATTTTATCATAGTATCAGTATATTATACATAGGTAGAATATTATAACAAATGTTAAAGGGTTGCAAGAGTTCTTTGACTGGTTAATTAAAACCTTTAAACTTTAAAGGGTTTAACGTTTAAAGGGTCTATAGTTTAAACCCTTTTCAGTTTAAAGGCTTAAATGAATCCCTTTAAAGTAAAGTGGTTCATCAAAGGTCCTATCAAGTAATACCTGAGGCAATTGTCCTTAACTACAAACGATGTAATTTAAGGCTTCCCTGAAAGTGTTTATGTGACATCAAGCGAATATTAGACATAATATATTGCTAATACTGAAGGAATTAGAATGTTAACCCTCTGCCACCTCACTGGAGTAGTGCCCTCATAGGAATAGTATTGGGAAGTATCAGGTATGGGGTGTGGGGGGGTTAAAATGCAATATAGTGAGTCGATTAGGGTTGCAAGTGAATTAACAACTACTTATATGATGTCATTATTGTTTATTTACCAGATTTGACATGTGGAAAACATGTCAGAAACATATATACCACGCAATGCAGTCCCTTTTATATCTCGGAATTGAATCTATTTTTAACTGACTCTAATTACCTTCACTAAACTGCGGAAAGTTATGTTTTGGTCGGATTTATTTAAAATCTTGTTAATATAATAACCAAATTGTCTGAAATGTAGTGGGACGATTGGTCAATATCCAGGAACCATTTTATTTCAGCGATGGGGTCAAAGGTCAAGGTCATTTATAACTCAAAATTTGAAAGCATACATGGACAATGTATCACCCTCTGATATATAAATAAAAAAAAATTCTATTGAATATAAAAAGTAAATACCTTTCTATAGATTTAAAAAATGGAAATTTAACGGATCTTTCCCATTTGACGGCCCCCACCAAATTTAATTTAAATTATTTTTTTCTTGTGTATTTTTGTCCATAGAATCCGAAAATTATTACTGTTTTTTGTAGAAACTAATACTTTTTGAGATATGAGGGTTTGAAGTTATTTATTTCCTATGTATTACTGAAGGATTGAGAACTTTGAAAAAACTCGTGTTTTCATTGAAATTACTCAAACATTATAGATTTTCTGCATTAAGCTGTAAAGTAGTTTGTTGTTACCACTAAATTGTTGTGATGCACATTTCATGATTGATTAAAGACCTGGCAGGGGGGAGGGGGCCGAAATCCATATATCGAATATTTCAGTTTCAGTGATATTTTCCATTTATTACTTCAATACTGATATATGTTGTAAAGGTAATTATTGCCGACCCCCATACCCCCCTGCTAGTACATTATTAAATCATGAACTGAGTAGTACAACAAAATTAGCGGATACAACAAACTGCATTACGGCTATCTTTGACTAAAATTTGACAAAAAACGTGGAAAACACGAATTGTTTCAATGTTCCCAATCCTTCAGTAATACATAGGGAATGAATAACTTCAAACCCTCATATCTCAAAAACTATTAGTTTCTACAAAAAAACGGTTACGATTTTTGAATTATATGGACAGAATTACATTAGAAAAAATAATTTGAATAAAATTTGTTTGGGGTCGTGAAATGGGAAAGATCCAATTAAACAATGTAGATAATTATTAAATTCTTCTGAAATTGTACATTTTTTAAACTTATGAACATTTATAGCGACCAAAGATCAGCCGGTTAGTACGACTGATTAAGCGTACTGTAAAACTACCTCCCACCCCCTATAATTAGTCAACTCCACCGGGGGATGAAACTATTCAACTTCCACCGGGGGAGATAATTAAAGTCTAATGTTCAAGAATTCGGATCCAAACTTTATCACTAATCCATTTAAAGGGGGGTGGGGGATTGAATGGAGGATGGGGGTTGAGAGTGGGGGGGTGTGGCGGGGGGGGGGGGTTATTTTGTTGTCATTGACAGTTGACTGAATAACGTATGAAAGAATTAAGGCGGATTAGTGTTCTAGAGAATTAGGAATTATCCATTGTGAAGAATTTCAATGAATAGATTAATAAGGAAGTATTAATTGTAAAATAAATTGATGATGAATTATGCATCGTAAAGTTATTAATTGAAATAAATTAATTGTAAATAATAAGCTAATATAGATTAGTAAATAAGAAAAATTGGTTATATTTTTATTATTAATACTTACGTTATGCATGAAATTTTATTTCGGTTTAATGATTGCAATATACTGCCAGGTAGCAATTTAACTTTAAATTACTGACAACATCTCTGCAGCGTGTAACTTTCATAGTTTATTTTCCGCTCTGAAGTGTTGACAAAATATTTGAAGAAATTTAACTTTTTATTTGAACATTGTAAGTTCTAATTAAAGTAACTTATCGCTCACATTTTAAAATATGTGACTAAAGTAAATAAAACTTATTTGTCAACATTAATGAGATGTAACACGGAGATGATAAATTAACTGAAACATTTATAGTAATATCCGTAGATTTAATACTAATAAATAAAAGTAACTGAAATATTTATAGTAATATCCGTAGATTTAATATATTATTAAATTATAAAGTAACTGAAATATTAATAGTAAAGTCCGTAGATTTAATACTAATGAATAAAAGTATCTAAAATAGATTTAATTACCTAATAATCGCATGAAATTTCTAAAAATAATCAAATCACTATATATTTATACAATTAACTATTTACATGGATAAATATTCCACATGTATTTGAACATTGCCTAAATATATTCTTTTCAAACCGTTCAATCAAAATGAATAATAGATATGATAGGTGACTTTATCCAACCTAACTTCTTTCTATTTAGAAGTACCTGTAAGGTAAAATAGTTAAAGCATGAATAGAATAGATTTCTAATTATTAGAGACATTTTTCTAGAATATTAAACACTTTTCCTAACTCTTTATATTGTGTAACAAAAAAAGGGCCCGTACACTAGACAATAAACACACTTTCAAACTTAAAACAAAGGAAAATAAATGAACTGTTTATTTTTATTTACAAATAAGTTATATTGTTCAGATAAAAACAGTTTTCATACTAAGTTCAAAATAGGCTAAATTTCTAGTGATCTAACGCTTTCACATTTTCTATCATAAAAAAATATATAATAATTAATATTCAACTTTATCATGGATACCGATTAAAATTAAATAATAAATATACACCAAACAGTATACAGTGCATCCACCAAAAATGTATCCACTGCCATTGAATCTACACTATTTTACATTTTCATCATGATACCCTGGCAACGAGTATCTATTCCTGGGATATAATGGGAATAACCCAGGGAAGAAAGATTAATTCCTGGGATATTCCCCTAATATCCCAGTAATAAATATATCGGTACCGTAGATTAATTAACGAATTATAAAATTATAAATAGTACCTATATTCAATGGCAGTGGATACATCTTTGGTGGACACACTGTGCAGTACTTTACTTGCAGGTATCATGGATACCAATTTTTCTTATATGACCGAAGATGTGAAACGGACTGATAATTCGTAACTTACCCTAGCACAGTGTTTAGTATATTTTCACAATGTAGTACAAAGTACTAGTGTACTGGCCCGCCACTGCACGGTAGTGTTCCTTTTTCTCATAGATGTTCTCTTCACAGTTCCTCCTGGATTTCTTGGCCTCTTGCCTTCTTAATGCATGGAGTATTTGATGAGCTGCCTGAGGAACCTGCTATGCCACTCAGGTAAATGCCATGCCTATGCCACCCAGGTAAACGCCATGCCTATGCCACTCAGGTAAACGCCATGCCTATGCCACCCAGGTAAATGCCATGCCTATGCCACCCAGGTAAACGCCATGCCTATGCCACCTAGGTAAATGCCATGCCTATGCCACCCAGGTAAACGCCATGCCTATGCCACCCAGGTAAATGCCATGCCTATGCCACCCAGGTAAACGCCATGCCAATGCCACCCAGGTAAATGCCATGCCTATGCCACCCAGGTAAAATGTCATGCCTATGCCACTCAGGTAAATGCCATGCCTATGCCACTCAGTTAAATGCCATGCCTATGCCACTCAGGCAATATGCCATTCAGGTTATATGCCATGCCAATACCACTTTATGCCACATTCGCCATACTAAAGTATGAATTATTTCAACTTTCTCGCATATTATAATTATTTATTTACATTCCTTTGTGTGTTTTGTGAATTTGTTTTGTGAAATTTGCATGTATAAAGTAACTAAAAAATAAATTAGTTGAGAGTTAATTTAATTAGTACGCCTATTTATTTAAGATTAGTATAGTGTATAGTATTTGGTGAAATATACAGTATATTTATTCGTACATTATATAATATATGGTTCTACATATTGTGCAGTATATTCTATTAATACTGAAGTATAATGTATAGTATATGGTACTACATACTAATATATTAGGTATATATTATATAGTAGATACTATATACAGTTAACGGTACTTGCCTGTTATCTCCCCTCAACTTCTTATTTTAAATTAATATTTTTTTTCCATATTCCATGGCTACTGATTAAGTTACTTCTATTACCTCTCTCGCCCCTTTGTTCATGTGGGACAAGATATGAATAATCTAAAGACACTCCTTCGAAAAATTGACAGTAAAATGCATAGAAATTTAAAACCAAAGACGATGTGAAACTAACCGAGAAATGCTAAATGGATATTCAGAAATGTTTCCATGAAGTCAGGTATCTTTTAATATATTTGGTGTTAATATATTTAAAGCAATTCAACAACCATAATTGTAAAATGACAAGATTCAATAAATTTATGTTCTTTAAAATATTTGTTTCATAAAAAATACAAGTTGCGGGAGGGTTACCCAGTTAACTTATAAGTGCATTATATAGAATATAGTGAAATATACTGTGCACTATACAGTATATTATCACTGTAGTACAGCATACTGCAGACTAGAGTAAATTGCACCCATTAAGATATGAAAGGGACAATGAACTAAATGCCTCTGGGTAAATTGATCCCCTGTAATTTGTGTCCTTGGAAATTAATTATTGCATCAATTAATTTTTTCACAAGATTTAATTTTATTGTTAATAAAAAAAACTTATATAACTTTTATTTTTATTGTTAATTTTTGTTAATATATTTTCATTGTCAATTCCAGGTTCCGGAACTGGAACACTCGCCTCACCCTCAAGAATTCCCCCCACCGCTTGGATTCCAAGGACAAAATACCGGAGGAAGAGAGGAGAAAATCCCCCTCACCCGCCCGCTCCCCCGTACGCCCCCCACTTCCGGTGCGGGGGGAAATGCCCGTCTGTCAACGTAACGGGAAACTGTCGGTGGAACAGACAGAAGTAATGGACAGAAGTAATGGACAGAAGTAATGGACAGAAGTAATGGACAGAAGTAATGGACAGAAGTAATGGACAGAAGTAATAGACAGAAGTAATGGACAGAAGTAATGGACAGAAGTAATGGACAGAAGTAATGGACAGAAGTAATGGACAGAAGTAATGGACAGAAGTGATGGACAGAAGTAATGGACAGAAGTAATGGACAGAAGCAATGGACAGAAGTAATGGACAGAAGTAATGGACAGGAGTAATGGACAGGAGTAATGGACAGAAGTAATGGACAGAAGTAATGGACAGAAGTAATGGACAGAAGTAATGGACAGAAGTAATGGACAGAAGTAATGGACAGAAGTAATGGACAGAAGTAATGGACAGAAGTAATGGACAGAAATAATGGACAGAAGTAATGGACAGAAGTAATGGACAGAAGTAATGTACAGAAGTAATAGACAGAAGTAATGGACAGAACAATTGGACAGGTGTAATATGGACAGGATTATTCAGTCAGAGGAAATTCATTCATGTATATTTAATTTTGGGTTATAGTTGCATTAAATAATACAATAGAATATAATATGAATTGCTGTGAAGAGGGAAATGAAGAGTTAGGAAGATGATTGCCTTGAGTTGGAGTCATGAATATTAGAATAATAGAACACATATGCAATATTAACACTGAAAACAATATTAATTTGCTACAATGTAAATTATTAGCTTATATATTGCAAAGTATCAATAATATAATAGTGATACAAGTATTAAATGATGTAAACACTGTATCAATATATAGGGCATTGTGTATCCCTGATACAAGACAGTCCTGTATCATGGATACCTTTTTAGCATAAGTTTTATGATATTGAAATTGTTGAATATTTACAATTAAATTGATATTATGGTAAGTTTTTGATTATCGAACGGTTTCATATTTTCGATCATGTTTGAAAAAATGTATATAATTTTTTTTAACTGGTATCAATGATACCTGCAGGTACCATGGATACCAATTAAAATAATTAAAGGTTAACTAGTAATTATAATATGATTTATCTTATATGATCGAAGATGTGGAGCCGTCCTTTAATTCAGAACTTAATCCTGCTTAAAAATTACTTACTTTTAAATGTTCATAATTTGAATTAAATCTAAAATGTTCTTATTTTCTTCAATCAAACGCAGTTTGTTTTTCATTGTACCATATTTAATGGTTAAATTTCAGGCCAAAAAGTCATAGAATATATCTGTTAATATTTAAAGTGTTTCAATGTTACTGATTTTAACAACAACAAAAAATGAGAAATTTAACTTAAAAATAATTTTTTTGGTTGATTATTTATTTCTAAAATTGAACTAGTATTGTAAATGTTAATTTTTCCAAAAAAAGAATAAAATTGTTATAAAAAAAGGAAAATGATGTAAATAAATATTATAGGTATTTGTGTACCCTAGTTTCAAGGGAGAAATGTATCAAGTATATAATTTCCAGCATATTAAACTATATGGGACAACATTGTCCCAATATTGTAACAACATTGCCCCAATATTGTTACAACATTGCCCCAAAATTGTAACAACATTGCCTCAATATTGTAACAACATTGCCCCAATATTGTTACAACATTATAACAATATCTGTATGGTTCCCAATATTGTTACAACATTGTCCCAATAAGCTTCTCTGCCTGTCTTCATGCACACTAATGGTACATAATAAATTAACTTCATTCACATGCGTATATAGAAGTTCTTTTCAATTTTTTTTTACTTTAATTCATTTTAAGGATTTTTAGTTATTTGTAAAAATATTATTAATATTTAATATATTAGATTAAATGTTATTAAAAATATTGCATCTTTCCTGGAATAGCGGCGCAAAATATTTATTAACATATTTATATTAAATGTGTATCATAGATACCAAATTAATAAAATGAAATGAAAATTAGGTCATTAAGATTTATTGAATAAAAAATATCACGAAAACTAGAAATATTCGATTTGAATGTGTTTAGGAGGGCGTGCCGTCCCCTTCCCCCCTCCCCCCTGCCAGGTCATTAATCAATCATGAAGTGTGCAGTACAACCAACTAGCGGATACATCAAACTAAATTGCAGTTTCGTGTAAAAAATCTATAATGTTTGGGTAATTTCGATGAAAACACGAGTTTTTTCAAAGTTCTCAATCCTTCAGTAATACATAGGAAATAAATAACTTTGATTTAACCCGTGCCTGTTTGCACTATAGATAGAGGTAATTCATAATAAGTATTGTGCCTCTCATAAATTAATAAATAATGATATTAAATATAAACATATTGAATAAATATTCTGCGCCGCCATTCTGGGAAAGACCCAAAATATTTTTTATGTATAAAATATTCATATTGAATATATTTTATTAAAAAATTAAATAGGTTTTATAGGGCAAGTTTAGAGTTATCGGACGGTTTCACATTTTCGATCATATAATTGGTATCCATGATACCTGGATACCAATTAAAATAACAAATTAAAATATAATCAATATATACATAATCATGTTAGTGAGTTATAATTTTAAAAAGAAAGCATTATTGTATTCAATACAGTTTTATTTTTCATGCATATATTGTACCGTCCTAAGTACGTATTTAATATATATAAACTATACATATCTATATATATATAATAAACTAATAGCCAATCAACTATCAACTTTCCGTTCAAATAAAATGTTAAAAGTCGCAATTAATTTATTTTACAAATCCTTAATTCTTGTGATTAAGATATTTAAATTTTATCTTTAATTTTAAAATGTAGGCAGGTCCCGCTTTTATTATCACATCACAAGTCAGTTTTATTACAAATGGTAATAAGACCGAGGTAAGTCACAAGTAACTATATAATTGTTACTCCTTTCAGAACCAACCATTTCATTTTCTATGATGAAAGAAAATTGTATTAATTATAGGTTCAACTAAGCCTACACTGAGTTCCACTGTTTGTTGACAGTGTTAGTTGATGCTCTGTGATGAGAGTTCAAGGTAGTGAATGAATTAAAAACTCTAAAATTCAACCGTAGCTTAACTCTCACTCAAAAACAGCAATTTTATGCTCTGTGAAATATTCTAGGCAGTAGCTAGGCATGTTCCACATTATTGGTTCGTTATACATTTCCGGACACGTAAGAAAGAAAGCATAATAACTATTATTTAATTCTAATTGATATCCATGATACCTGAAGGTATCATGGATACCAATAATTAGAATTAGAATAAATAATCATTATTATATATGTATATATCTATACATATTTTACGAGTTCGAAATTATGGAACCGTGCTATAACACGGAACTTACCCTAAAATGGAACATGAAGATTAGCACTCTAAGTTTAATTATCTATACTGTGAACTTTAGTCATTATTTGCAGCTTTCCATTACAACTTCAAATAGGGAAAAACACATAAAGATCAAAATAATTGTCAAAAGAAGAGAAAATGTCACTCGAACAGAAAATAGAAATAGTAAACCTTGTTGAATCTCCGAATGAGATAGAGAACTATATATATTGTAAGTATCGTATATAGTCACTGTTAAATTTTTTTCTTTAATAGTGACTAATTTCTGGTCCAATTGATTCTAATAACCAATAATAATTATAACCTCAAAAAATTATCTCCGTTTCCTATGTTAACAAACTGTAATATAATTTATACTTGCCTCGCAATTATTACAGCTTTTATAAAAGCGAGGAGTTGTAATGATTTTCTCCTGGAGGTATAAAGAAAATTATTTTAGTGAAGTTACAGTAATAAATAAGTTACCCTTAAAATTTATCTATCGTTTTCTATAAAATATCTAATAGAAAATATAATTTCATCCCTAACTCAACTATAGAAATTTAATGGAAGAAATAATTAATTAAAGTTAAATGACTTCCTCTGAGTTATTTGATATTAAATAACTTTTGAATAGGTTGTTTAAAATTATATATAAAATTCATGAGTTGATTACCTACTAAAATATCATCAAAAATATTTATACCTAATTAGACACATTTATATTTAATCTTTGTATTGAATGATTTGATGAAAATCTATATTATTTGCATTCGATAATTTTTTCATGAATTAGAATATAACAAATATAAATTAAATTATAAATAAGAAAAGTATTCAACATTATATCATTTTGATTGCAGTCATTCATAAAATTCATTTCCGTAAATTAATTTTAGAATACCTAAATAAATTAAGCGATATCTAATGGTAGATGTAATCAATCTACAATTACAATATCAAGTAATATAATAGATTTTCATCTTCTAATCAAATAAACAAACATGAGTAAGATACTACTGCGCGATTTAACGTTTGTAGTTCCGTGAAATGGGGATTGCGATATGTTCAGAGAAAATATCCATGATGTCATAGTCCACCAATGAGGCGCCTGGAAAATGATGTCATGTCTATAAATAGAAATAGGGATTGGCGGAATGAACACGTTGGCACTTGTCACTACGCGGCGCTAAAAGGGACTATCAGCGCCATCTAGGATTCGGGCACTTTTAAATTGAGTTATTTACGCGAAAAAAATAACGTAATCATAAGATACACATTATTTATAAATATAAAATGGTAATAAAATTGTCTTTTATTATGTAAAATGCTACTTTGATAGAGTAGAATGTGAAAGATATATTGTACTATGGTGCCTCATTTGTATCGCCTGATGACTCACAATCTCTCGGACTGTTGTGGTGGCAGGTGCTAGCGTGTCGTTCTCTCAATCTTCAATTGACTTCGTAATAGCGTTTAGTGACAGTGTCTTACACGATGGAAACCAACAGATTCAATGGCGATGTCTTCAGAAACAGATCCAAGGAGAATTTGGCTCAGACCAAACGCAAACTGAAATTAGAGCTGAATATTCCTGGGAGTGGAGGAGGTGGGTCTAAAAAATTACGTCCGTCTGCCATCAACCCTCTACTCACTTCGCCAGACCTCAATATGTTGAAATTAGCCTCACCAGAACTGGAGAGGATGGTGCTAGACCCCTCAGGGTTAGGCAACCACATGTTCCCCACCCACGAACAGGAGGAATTCGCTAAAGGATTCGTCGATTCCCTGGACGAGATGCACAATCAGAACTCCTCGTGTTCCACAACATCCAGCATGAGCTCCGTCAGTTCCGCTCAGTACACCACATTAACCTCCTCAGACGGGAGGCTCATCAAGGAGGAGCCATCCATGGAGGGTAACTACAGCCCTCCCCTCTCCCCCATCAACATGGAGAATCAGGAGATGATAAAGTTAGAAAGAAAAAGGCTTAGGAACAGAATAGCAGCTTCTAAATGTCGGAGGAGGAAGTTGGAGAGGATTGGGAGGCTGGAGGATAAGGTTAATGCTCTCAAGGGGGAGAACACGGACCTACAAACTGTTGTTAACAAATTAAAAGATCAGGTTTACGCTCTAAAAAAAGAAGTGATGGATCATGTGCAATCCGGCTGTGAAATATCCATTGCTATCCATCCTTAAAATTTTTATTGTATATATTTAGCATTATTAAATGTATATACTATATAGTTATTTATATTATCTATCAATTGTTCTTAATATGTCATATTCTACATTTTTCACAATATTAAATTATACCTATACTTTAGATCACTAGGTTTTCCTATCTATATTTATATGGTATTTAATAAATTAATCATTTTGTACATAATGAGGAAAAATATAAGAATTTTTTATTTGGAGAATTTGGTCACACTTTTAAACATGGACTAGGTGGACACTTTCACTGTCCATTATTATTGTAAACATAATAATTTAAATGAAATTATAAGAGGCTCTGTGTTCAAATAATATTGTATATATTAATGTACAGTCAATTTAAGAATTAGCCACCATGAAGCTTTTTTAATGGTTCTATTTCGTCCGCTTTTATATTTAAAATATAATATAGGTTTTTCCTGTTCCAGCCATGTTAATGTTTTTACAATTAACTGTAAGATTGTAACTCTATTGTGAGTAACATTTATAAATGCTTTAATTATTTAATTTGTTTATAGGGTTTTAGTACATGTTAAGGCCATACATTGTGTGATATTTAATACTATTAAGCTGGAAAATTTACCTACTTTATAAAATATACTATTGCCATAAATACCGTCTTTTATTTCCTTTTTTTAGTATATTATTCATACAAAGCTGAATTGGAGAAACTTAATTAATTTCATCCATGTTAAGAATAAAACAAAAGATGTGGAATGATTTATTATAAAAATTATATTACATCAAGTTAAATACATATTTTTTCCCATTTATATTTTTTCAACCAGAGCTCAGAGAATTATTGTAACATTTATAGATTTTCTTAAACCCTAACCATGAAAGAAGTTAACTAATAAATAATATAAAAGTAACAAAATCCGAAGTTATTTCTAATTAGGAGATAAAATATTTTAATATAAACAGAAAACGTTATCAATTTATTATACAGATTTATGATGGAAAAAATACCAAAAACAGGATTAGAAACCTGATTGAATGAAAAACCAGAGTAGTCACTATACTAGTCTGGACCAGAGTAGTCACTATACTAGTCTGGACCAGAGTAGTCACTATACTAGTCTGGACCAGAGTAGTCACTATACTAGTCTGGACCAGAGTAGTCACTAGAGACTACTCGCTGATTCAGATCAGAGTAGTCACCATATTGAACCAGTAAGTACACTAGTCCAGTAATAAGTTCACTAAACTGAACTAGTGAGTAAGTACACTAGTCTGAACTAGTAATACCCCAGTCTAGTACTACACTAGTCTTAACCAGCACTTCAATAGGCTGAACTAGTAATACCCCAGTCTAGTACTACACTAGTCTTAACCAGTACTACACTAGGCTGAACTTGTAATACTCCAGTCTAGTACTACACTAGTCTTAACCAGTACTACACTAGGCTGAACTTGTAATACTCCAGTCTAGTACTACACTAGTCTTAACCAGTACTACACTAGTCTTAACCAGTACTACACTAGGCTGAACTAGTAATACCCCAGTCTAGTACTACACTAGTCTTAACCAGTACTACACTAGGCTGAACTTGTAATACTCCAGTCTAGTACTACACTAGTCTTAACCAGTACTACACTAGGCTGAACTAGTAAGGCTAATGAGAGTTCCACTCTCCTGTGTGAGTTCAGAGAGAGTTACTCTTCCTCTTTGTTTTATAAACTTAGCAAATCCTTCCAACTCCTGCCTGCTGATGTAAATAAACTTCCCTCTGTCGTCCATAACACCTGAAACAACAAAAAGGATAAAGAAAGAAATGCCGCCTAGAATATGACCTTCCGAACTCTGCGAAGGTAGCTAATGATTGTGATTTAGTCGATAGAAATATATGCACTAGGGTGAATTAAGAATTATCGGTCAGTTCCACATCATCGGTCATATGAGAAAAACGATATAATAATAATTATTATAATTAGATATTGTTTTTTCATATATGACCGAAGATGTAGTACTGACCGATAATTCGTAAATTACCCTACTTAGGAATTGAAATAATCAAAATTGTGCGAAGAAATAAAATCAGCTTAGTAATTATTTTGAATCGGAATGATTCAAGAATTATCTCACCAATAATTTAGCTACAAAGAAGTTATCTATTAGAAAGTCTCCGTATATATTTATAACAAGAAATTGTTATCTATTGAATATATATTCCCGTTACAAAATGAGCAGAAATTGATTATGGTTCTTCAACCTTCTGAGTTATATAACATCTATCGACAGAAAAAGAGGGTAAATTCTAATTTGTTTATAATGTTTTAGTTTCAGTTTTCTGCTGTGACTGTGAACATAACTAAGGTTGTGACAATATGCTTTTTAAAATCATAGATCTTGAGAATATCACAGACGAAATGAAATGGTATCGAATACTATATACCGCTGGTGTAGAACCATTCAATAGTCTTTTATTCTCTCCGTCTATAATATTTTATGTGATCTATGATTTTAAAAGCATATTGTCACAACCCATGTCATGACCTGTGTTTTCGAGTACTGTGAAGTTCTCCTAGAATCTATAGGATTAATAAATAATATGTATAAGATTAATAGAAAAATAATGAATGTTTTCTACCATACCTGAGAGTGTCTCGTCAGCAAGTAAGTCGTTTATTCTGTTAATAACTGCCTGTGTTCTCAGTCTGAATCGAGCAGCCAACTCCTCCAACACCACAACCTTCTCTTGCTGCAAAAAATTATAGATAAAGGTCACTAAAAAGAAATAGTGATCATTTTCACTGAAAAGAAATTTTAATAAATGTCTCTAAAAAGAAATATTAATTTTAATTTAGTAGAGGGTTTAACATCTGCTTCGGAACCAAAGGCCATATCGCTGATGTCAAAAGGAAATTAAATACAAGAGACTAGAAGAAACAGTCAGAAAGGAAAGTGACTCCATGAACAAAGTCACTTAGCACCGTCAGTGAGAATGCTCATGGATGCAGAAAAGCTACTCCGTGAATGTAGTCACTTACCAAGGAATGTGACAAAATGGGACACAAGCACCAGTTTCTGCACTCACGGATGGAAGAGGAAAATGAAGAGGTGATAGTAAATGAAGCCTACGACTCTACCTAACACAAAATCTAATACCTCGTAGTTGAAGAGCATAACCCTAGCGCTATCCTCTAAAACTGCAAGTAGCGTTAAAAAAAATGATAAACATGGTAAAAATGAAAAGAAATATAAATAAATGTCACAGAAAAATAAATATAGATAAATGTCACTGAAAAATAAATATTAGCTAATAAATGTCCCTAAAAAGAAAAGTCAATCAAAAACGGAATCAAAAAAGATCAATGTCATTCTTTCACATACAAACTAGTAAAATTAAGATTTCAATATGGACTAGTATTATTTTCATCTTCAATACTGACCAAACTATCAGAATAAATTGAGTAGAATAAAGTCTTAGCTATAGAAAATCTTAGTGAAATAGAATCTCCTAGACTGACTTTTCATAAGATAACTAAGAGGCAGTGAAGAATTATATAGAAACTCCGGAGTTATGAAGTAGCTATTGGTTCCTTCATATCTCTTGTGCGCTAGTTTTCTATGATTAAAATCATAGAAAACTATAGTCATTGAGGGATAACTATGAAGAATTTATCGACGTATATAATTTTCTATAATTTAAACATAAAACATTTTTTATAACTCAGGAGCTTTTCATAATTCAGGTCCTTCATTACTCGAGAGTTTTATGAATATAAAAAATGTTACAAAAAGTGCTTGTTATAAACACACACTAAGTACTACCTTTATGTAAGTGACAAACTCTTGCAGCAATTCCTTCTCCTTGTCATCATTGTTCTGATCATAACCAGAGTCCTCTACAGTAAAGGCCGTCTTCATTCTCTCGTACTCCTCCTGCTCCCTCCTCTCTTTCTCCTCCTGCAGTTTGCGCTCCTCTTCTTGCTTTCGCAGCTCCTCCTCTTCCTGGAAAAAAATAGAGATTGCAATTTCATTTTTTGAAGAAGTAAATTTAATTTAAGTTTGAAATTTAGTTATTTTGAGAGTAGGTAATTAATAATATTAGGGACAAATTTACTCAGATTAAATTGAAAAAGATTAAAAGGGACTTCAGAGAAGTAGCCAATAAAAAAGAGGGTTTCATGAACTGTGAACATTTTGGATGAAGCTCATGGATGCAATAAAGCTACTCTTGTACCTTTACATATAAAATGAATTACACAACAGTATTGAAAGAGAAAAATGAAGAGTTAATAGTTAACTAAACTGTAGTAATATAAATACTATTTGATTAATAATTAATTAAATAAAGAATCATTTTCACTCACTTCTTCCTGTTCTAATTTCTTCTCTTCCTCTCTTCGCTTCTCCTCCAATTCTCTCTTTTCTTCCCTCTCCTTCTGTTCTCTTTCTCTCATGATTTTCTTTTCTTGCTTCATTTGCAGTTTGGCAGCTTTTTTCTTCCCAATTTTACCTGTGAAATTAACACCAGTACAAGGGACTTCAAAGAAAAAAACACGACAGTAAAATGACCCAAATTGCAATGGATTTCAGAGCCCCTGCCCTATAGTTACTTTAAAATAGAAATAAATAAATTAAAATAAACATCATTAGAGATGAAATGAGTTCATAATTAAATTTCAATGCGAGTGAAGCAATGTGAACATTTTAGATCACATATGAAAAAAGGGATAACTTTACTTTTCCAGTCCGAGAAAAAAGTTCAAACCGTGAAAGTAAATTTAAAAAATCGGACCCTAAAAGAAAAGATATCCAAAGAAAGTGAATAATTAAATATTTAACTTTCATTTTAACCGGTATCCATGATACCTGCAGGTATCATGGATACCAATAGAAATACACATAATATACACTTTTTCTCATATGATTAAGAAATGTGGAACTGTTCAATAACTTGGAATCTACCCCAGTGTAGCTACAAGGTGAAATATAAAAATGAATATGGTTTTTAATGGAAAAATATAGTCTTTAAAAAAAATTATACTAATAGTGATGAAATTAATATTAGTAGCTACCTTTGGGAAGTAATCCTTCATTTTCTTCATCATCACTGTCCTGCAGGACATCCTCCTCTCCTCCTTGGATAACCTCCTCCTCCTCTGAATCTGAATCATTCCTTTCGGCAACTGAAAATTATAAATCATCAGGCATTTCAACATCTGATTCAGAACCAAAGGCCATATCGCCGACATTAAAAGGAAATTAAATAAATACAATTGACTGGAAGAAGCAGTCAGAAAGAAAAGTGGCTCAATTGTCAAAACGTTACCAACGGTCAGAAAGTTCCACAGAACGGCATATAATTTTAACAGAATCTACCAAGAATACCTAGTAATATAGAATTTAAGGAAAATCATTAAGTCTATTGAAATAACATCAACTTCAAAGTAGCAAATATTCCTCATGAATAAAAATATAAAATTTATCAGCATGTAGCCTAACATTTAAGTTGCTTTTGAAAATATTGAACTCTGTAGACCAGTGGTTCTAAAAGTGGGGCCTGAATTATTTGTAACTTATGTAGCTAAACAAAACAAACATTTTCATTTTAAAATTCTCACATCAGAGTAAGTTAAGTAACCATACATTCTAACTGTATCTTTTCAATCTATTTCAATTCAACACAATGCTCAGTGGATGACTGAGAAAAATACTTTAAAAACAATTGAAAAAAAAAAAAAAAACTTGTGGAAATCTAAAATATTTACAAAATCCTAAATTAAAACAAAAAATTAATCAATTAATAATTTTAGACTACACTGATATCGTCTAAAACTATTCAATAATATATGTATATATATTATTTATTTATTGTGAGACTGTTATTTACATAATTAAAAATCTTTTATATAAAAATTTCCGAGAAATAAAACTTATATAGCTTCAGTTGATTCTAGAAAGCCAAAAATCTTATAGAATCTATAAAAAAACAGTAGGTAGGTATACAAGAAATACATAAAAATCCTTACGTCTAGCTCTCAGTCTTGCTCTAATGTTGTTCCTGTTTGCTGCAGCTCTGTTTCCTTGTCTGATGGGAGGAGCCTCTTCTTCAGGCAATGACTCGGCATTTCCTGAAAAATTAAATTTAGTAAATCATAACCAATTATTATTTTTATATGACTTTCAAATAAGCTGTTAAATAAATTCAATATGAGATCAAAATATGGACACATATTTTCGTGAATCGGGGTGAGTTACGAATTATCGGTCAGTTCCACATCTTGTCATATAAGAAAAACAATAAATTAATAATCTATTATTTAAAAAAAAATCGATAATAAATTAATAATTTATTATTTTTATTGGTATCCATGATACCTGCAGATCATTGATACCAATTGGAATAAAAAAAATTATTATATAGTTTTTCTTATATGACCGAGGATGAAAAACCGAACGATAATTTATAACTCACCCTATATCAAATGGAGTCTTGCTAGCAGTCTAGCACAAAGAGATTAATATTTATATATTAATTAATATATTTAATAGGTGAATATAAATTTTCAACAAAAAGTTGAGGTTAGTGATACAGTTTATAGCTAAATTAAATATTGTGAGTACTCACCGTTATTGAATGCATATTGTAGGTAGAAAATGGCACAGGTAATAATTGCTATTAGTAGAGCTAAGAGGGAGTAGGCTAATGTGGCATCTGCCATTTTGAACAGAGTACCTAATCACTTTGACATTTATTCAATGGAATTATCTGAGAAATGAGAAACCATGAGATGACCATTAATGACAAAACCAATATCACTAATATGTAAATGTTATGTATTGTTAATGAGGAGAAATGTTACGAGATATTCTCTAAATATGTAAGAATAATTATTGATTAATTCCTATATTTACATTAATTTTATAGTAAAGAAAAAATAGAGAGATCTTTATGATTTTAAGAGCTGTGTGTTTACCCATATTTCAAAATGTGGACAAAGTTGACAGTCAGCTGGAGACTCGTCTGAAAAGAAAGTCTCCACAGACACAGGACTTTTTACAGAAATTGTACTTTGGGCACAGCCCAGTCTGAAAAGTACAACAGGATTTGAAGATTAATCCTACGCACAAGTCCTATTAAATTCCTATGTTCTTTGCTGCGCCCAAATCCCAATTTCTGTAAAAAAAATCCTGGGTCTGAGCCCTTCTTTTCAGACTGGGGCACAGCAAATAACATGGGAACATAGGAATTAAATAGGACTTGGGCAATGGGCGCAGGATTGATCCACAAATTCTTCTGTCCTTTTCAGACTGGGCTGGAGACTTCCCAAGAGGGGAATTTAAGTTACCTATTTCATAGGCAACTTTGGGTTTGGTTTGGACTTTGGAGGGGTGAAATATACCATCTTAAGAAGTGTGGCAAGAAAATCACCCATTCAGATATTCAGTTTAATGAGAAAATCCAGTCTGCAGAATATAGGACATTTTTAACATTTTCTGTGCGAACAATCTTTAATTTCCTGCTATATTAAATATTTACATGTATTTTACTGAAAAGTGAGAACAGCAGGCAATATAGAGGATTTCTTGGAGAACACTTTAACAGTTCCTACAGTCTGAGTCTGGGAGAAAATGGGTTCAAGTTTGCGGTTGCTATATTTAAGATATTCAGTCTTAACTTCCTTCTAAAGATTTTACCCATGAAAACATCCTAAATCCTAATGCTTCATGTCTGATGCATGTGTATCTCTTGAGACTATTTTATGAGTGATTTACTTGTTTATTTACAGGTTTTTCAACATATTTCATCCCTCAAAAGTCGCCAATATACTGGCGACTTTGTCCATACTAGTTTGAAACATGGGAAATATAAGATATAAATAAGTAAAATTACTAGTAAATCATTCAAAAATAGTCTGGATCATTTGGATGGATCATAGATACACACAGTTACACAGCCAGATTGTAAATTCCACCAACTTGTCGGTGGAATTTTGCCGAGCTATGAAAACCAGACTGCAGGAACTGGTAAACTGTTCTGCAAGAAATTCAGCCAAATCCTCTTTAGACTTCTGTTCTCAGTAAAATTATTAAAATACATGTAAATATAGGTAATAGGAGGAAATTAAGGATTGTTCCTGTTTGCACAGAAAATGTTAAAACTGTCCTATATATTACAAGCTGGTAAAATGAAAATATTTTTCTTGCAAAGTCAGTGGAATTTTAGCAATTTATTCTTAAGTTGCCATTAATTTTCAGTGGCAAAATGAGGAAAATTGATGGTGGATCAGCGAAATTCAAAATTGTTGGTGGATTTTTTTAGTTTTTTTGAAAAGTCAGTGGGATTTTGTGCACCCAGTCTGCAGAACATTGGACATTTTCAGAGGCTGGAAAATTGTAAGCCAATTTTGAGCCAAAATTTCACAAAAATTCTGAGCCAAGCCAATTTGGCTCAATTTTTGAAGATTTCAAGCCAAAATTAACATGGGAGCATAGGAATTAATTCAAAATTTAAAGCCAATTAGACATATCTGAGTTTTGACCTTTTGAAATCTGAGCCAATTAATTGGCTTTAACTGACATACTCTGTAACACAGTATTTGGTGCACAAAATTCCACTGACTTTTTGAAAAAGGTGAAAAAATCTACCATAAATTTGGCTGATCCACTAACATTTTCCCCATTTAGCCACCGAAAATTAATGGTAACATAGGAATAAATAGCTAAAAATCCACCAACTTTGCTAGAATATTATTTTCAATCATTCAATGGAGAAAAATTTACCATGTAATACAGTCTGGAGCAAACCTTGAAATACAGCAATAAATTAATGGGAACTGTATTATCCGCAGAATTTAGCCTCTAAAATTCCACCGACATGTCGGTGGATTTTTTTCCCCCTTGAAAATAATATTCTGGCAAAGTTGGTGGATTTTTAGCTATTTATTCCTATCCATGTTTTAAAGTGAGGCAGGAAAGTCGCCAGTTTAGTAAGAAAATCAAAATGGATCCAGGTCACCACATTTAAGATACTTTAAAAGAGAAATTTGGCTTCCTTGTGAAGATTTTACACTTGGAAACATCCTTATATTTCATGCCTGATGCATGTGTATCTCTTGAGACTATTTTAGGATTGATTTACTTGTGATTTACAGGTTTTTCAATTTATTTAACCCCTTAATAGTCGCCAATATACTGGCGACCTGTTCCATACTTTAAAACATGGATTCCTATGTTACCATTAATTTTCGGTGGATTAATTGGGAAAATGTTGGTGGATCAGCCAAATTAATGGAAATTTATGGTGGATTTTTTCAGCTTTCTAAAAGTGAAAGAGTCAGTGGGATTTTGTGCACCAAATACAGACAGGTTTACATGTTATTAATATTTAATAATAATTATTGGAGACATTTTTGAGAATTCTGATAATTTTGGAGACAGATTTGAAAATCTTTGCTGTCCTCAAAATAAAATCTTGGGAGACAGATTTGATACACTTTGCAGACTGGCCTAGATCCACTCTGGAAAAAGTGGTCTTTTCTATTTCTGATGAAATAACAATGGAGTTTAGCAAATCTTAAGATCAACAGTATCAAAAAGCTGAGGCAGTCTGTATCAGGTGCACAAAATTCCAATTCCACTGACTTTTTGAATTTGCTGAAAAAATCCACCATAAATTTACAGTAATTTGGCTGATCTACCATCATTTTACCCATTTTTCCACCGAAAAATGATGGTAACATAGGAATAAATAGCTAAAAATCTACCAATTTTGCCAGGATATTTTTTTCAATGGAGAAAAATTCCACCGACATGTCGGTGGAATTTACCACGAAATACAGACTGGAGCTGAGCAATGCACCACATTATGGCGCACCACTGTACATTCTTCTATCAATGATTTTACCATAATTGTCTGTTATGTAGTTTGTTGTATCTGCTAGTTTGTTGTACTGCACACTTCATGATTGTTTAATGACTTGGAAGCCAGTCTGCAAAGCATGTACAATCTGATCAGATTGTATTTGGTGGTAAATTCCAATGATATCTCAGGAGATATTGTCTGATATTCAATGTCTCTGATAAAAAAATTCCTGCAATGTCGGAGGATGTTCAGCTATTTATTCCTATATTACCATTAATTTTTGGAGGAGAAACTGGAAAAATGTTGGAGGACTAGACAAATTGATGAAAAATGTTGGCAGCTATTTCTCAGATTTTTGAAAAAGTCAAAGGAGTTCAGTGCAGTGAGTACACCAAATACAAACTGGCACAATCAGTCTCCAGATATTTAATTTTTGGGGTAATTTCTCTCCAGAGATTTTTTAATTTCTCTCCAAAATGGCCAAAAATTTCAAAATACTCTCCACTAATTGCATGTAAACATAGGAATAAATTAGAAAATTGTCACCGGATAATTCAGGAGCCTAATTTCAAATTTTCAAGGCCTCAGCCGCCTCAATAGTCGCTGGATAAACTTCACAACTTCATGCATCTTTTGCAGACTGGCTTGGCAGGGGAGTTCGGCCCTCGGGGGGTGGCTTGCCCCCCAATCCCCCGATACATCTACTAGAACTGATAGTTTTATTTACACCTCACTGACCTCACAGTCCTCACTGACCTCAGACAGAAGTCAGAAAGTTTACAATAGTTACCCCATAAAAATAATAATTATTAGTTTTCTATGATAAATTTTATTTTCTATTCCAAATTGAACATCTCAATCTAGTTAGGAATTAAAGTGTGTAGTATAAACATTGGATTCAACTTTCAAGTACTGTCAGTCATAAATTTGATAGCCTACAACAATTATCAAATTCATTCCATGCATATATCATTAATCTTCTTTCAAATTACCTAGGTATCTACTATCTAGTATCTAATAGGCCCGCCAAGTAATAAAGCATGTCCAAACTCGCCATTTTAATGGCGAGTTTGTGACAGTTATTTTGAGCCCTTCAATTGCAAATGGCGAGTTTTATCTATTTTTCTCCTATGCTACAATGTTATTTTGGAGAGAATTTATGAAAATTTGATCATTTTGGAGAGAATTTGTTGAATTTTGGAGAGAGCTGGAGAGACAAATGGCGAGTTTATGAGACATACTATTTTACTTGGTAATAGGGTCAAGCAGGTAAATTGCGGCCCAGTCTGTATTTCGTGGTAAATTCCACCGACATGTCGGTGGAATTTTTACCCCATTGATAATAATATTCTGGCAAAGTTGGTGGATTTTTAGTTAATTATCCCTATGTTACCATTAATTTTCGGTGGAAAAATGGGTAAAATGTTGGTGGATTAGCCAATTTACTGGAAATTTATGGTGGATTTTTTCGGCTTTTTCAAAAAGTCAGTGGAATTTTGTGCACTAAATACAGACTGGATTGCGGCACGCTAACTAACTGCGGCCTCTAACAACAGAAACATCATAGCTTCAAAATTCACATTAAAAATTTAAATTAATAAATTGTAGCATGCACTGCGCTTCTTTCGATAGCTATGCAACATTTCAATGTAGTTTCGGTTCAAAATGTTTTAGAGACTCGCTTGAGAGGGCCGCAATTAAAAATTAAAGAGCCGCAATTTACCTATGTGACCCTAAGATGTACAGTGGTGCGCCGCTCAGCTTTTAGATACGTATCCTTAAAATAAAGTATTAAGTTAAAGGGAACAGTATAATCTTTTCCAGTTTAGGAGGTGTGCTCAGGATCAAACCCTAAAGCAGGTAGAAAACACTGTGGGTAGAAAGCAATATTGTTTTCAGTGTTATCTGGAATTTGAAAACTCCACATAAGTATTAACTATTAAGTACCTACATAAGTATTAACTCATGCTAGTGATGGAGAAAGGTCATGTTGGAGCAAGATTTTCGTCCGAGATTTAGGAATTATAACAATTATCCAATACATTGATTTTTTATCTTAAAAATATTTTATTCACTTTATTTGCGTATAATGTAATAGACTTCTTTCATTCATTTATATTTTTTAATTGTTTGATTTAAATATTATATGGCCATGGTATATCATAGTCATAGGTATCTAAATCTATAAACAAGTCTAACTAGGTAGTATATAGAATATACTTTTTATTCAGTATATTGAAATACTGAATAAAAATACACCTTTTTTCTTATTTAGGTATACTAATGCAGTTTTAAATGATGTTAGAACTAAAATAAATAGTTTCTCACAAAATAGTTAACTGCACCAATAAAGTTTTCTTGTATAGAAGTGTCATAGAAAATATTTTAGGATAGACTCCTTCATTCCAGTAAGCGCATTGTTGATTTAAAAATGGTATTCTTATTACAAACTTCTTATAATCTATTAAATTTACTCATCTTCATATTCAATAGATATTCAAATAAAGTTCTACATACTTTTTTTCTTAGATGTGTTTATAAATAGTTATGGTTTATCATGGAGAAGATTGAAGAAGAAAGGCAAAATCTTTGTTTTTTATTGGATGCAAAAAGCATTTACAAATTTGTTATAAATTTTCATTAACAATTTTCCTAGTATGGTATAACATAATTATATTTAACAACAGACTTACACAATAACGCATTCTATTTAAGTGCATATTATTCTAAGTACATATATATATTATTTTCTAATTGGTAAAATAATAAAAAAAAACTACATTACAAAAATACACGTCACAATAATATGACGTCATAATCTGCTCCTCTTCCATCTTGAAAAATAAAATTAGATTAAATGAATGGATAATTTTTTTTTTTTTCAGTAGAACCTATCACAACTCGGGCAATTAACTAAGATTATTATATAGTGATCTATTTACATCTATGCTCTGAGTAAATATAAGCCTCATATACATTAATATTCATGTAGATCACTTATTAATTTCACTTCAAAATAGTGTTGAAATTGAATATAATTATTCTAGCAATTTAGAAAAGGGACCTAAAATTCTTAGTTCATTGACAAAAAATTACCTTGATTCTTCAGACAGCTGAACCTAAATTTATCCTTTTTTCGAACTACTCAATTCGAAATTAATCATCATTGACGAAACACATACAAAAGAAATACATTTCAACAGTGCTGGGATTTTTTCCATTTCCATTTAAGCCTATATTTACAAACGATGGAATCAAAATATTATTTCTATCACAATGGAACCAAAGATGTTTTACTACAATAATATCCCCTACTCTCGACCATTTAGAGGTACAATAGAGGTATGTTGTGTACGTGACGTCATAACAGCAACACTCTAACATCAAATTTAAGTCAATTGGAAAATGTGATATTATGAAGACTGTTTATTTATTTCCATTATAAAAAACAGTGATAAATCCATTCATGTTATTCACACTGCTTAACCCTAATTTTCTATTTATGTGTGTTGCATTGTTGACGTCACGGTTACAACATACCTCTATTGTCCTTATATTATTTCAATTCTATTTCCCGCTTTTGAAACCAGAGGCGCCACAATACTATCCTCGTAGGAATATTAATATTGATAGGTTGCGACAATTGAGTAATTTGTGACGTGACGTAAAAGGGAACAAATTAAAAGAGAAAATTAGGGGTTTAGCAGGTTAAATAATTTATTAGATATATATTGATTTATTATATTATACCAATTAATAAATAGCTCTTTACAAATTTACCTTCTTCAATAGTTTCAAATATGATTTCAGAAGTTGCTGTTATGACGTCACGCATACAACATACCTCGATTGTCCTTACAATATTTCAATTCTATTTCCCGCTTTTGAAACACTTTCAAAATAGAAATTGTCGAGAGTAGTATACTTATTGTGGTATAATATCTTTGATGGAACTACTTAGATGTTCATACTATTATATATATATAAATATATATATATTGGAAATCCTTATAAAGTCATTTCAGAGATCATATAACTGATAGGATGTGTCTAGTAATGGAGAATGATCTACCCATTGTATTTCTATGGAAGAGTTTTGTTTGGAATTCAACTTTTTACTGTCAAATGTTATTCCGCCATAATTAGACTTCCACTTCTTATCCTTATAATATCGTATATCGTTCTGGTTGATTACATCATAAATGTTACTCAGGCTCTCTATTTCAAACTGGGCAGGTAGGTTTGTTAGATCCCTCTTCCTTCTCCGTCGTCCATAGTAGGGCATCGTCATCATTGGGGCGAGGGCCATTGCACCCAAAACTGACGCACTTGCTGCCCCTGTGTATGATTGGAACATGTCCATGTACTTTTTCCCTTTCTTGCCACCTTTCTTCCCCTTCTTGCTAGATTTCAAACCTTCCTTCAGTCTTTTTTTCAGTTGATCCCGCTGGTACTCCTGGAATAATATTTTCTCTTCTAGTCTACGGTAGTCATCCAGTTGCTGATTTTGTTGTTGTAGGTAGCGCTCGTTGTCGTAGTACCTCTGCTTCAAATTTTCGTTACGCAACGGTGGGGTCGATTGGAAAGGTGGGTTACTAAAGGTGGGTGTGCTCATGGGTGCCGGAAGAAGAGGCACTGCCTGTAATATCGTGGTCCTGACATCAACCTTTTCAGAACTTTTATCTTTCTTGTCTTTCTTGAAAAATTTGAAGAATCCTTTTCCCTTATCTTTTTTTTCCTTTTTCTTCTTTCTCTCTTCTTGTAGTAAGTAAATGGGAGCGAATGAAGGAGGAGGAGCTGCTTGAACTGGAGGAGCTGCTGGAGGAGGTCCATAAGTTTGAGGAGGAGCTTGAGGTGGTGGTCCATATGTTTGAGGAGGTTCTTGGGGTGGTGGTCCATATGTTTGAGGAGGAGCTTGAGGTGGTGGTCCATATGAAGGAGCAGGTGCTGGAGGAGGAGGAGCAGGTCTTGGGGGAGGAGGAGCTGGTGCTGCAGGACGAGGAGGTGGTGGTGGTGGTGGTGGAGCAGGTGCAGCTTGTTGAACAGGAGGAGCTTGAGGAGTTCCATAAGTCATAGGAGGCGCCTGTGGAGGTCCATATGTCTGAGGTGGCTCCTGAGGTGGAAGCTGCGCAGTCCCATATGTTTGAGGAGGCTCCTGAGGTGGAAGCTGCGGAGGCCCATATGTTTGAGGAGGTTCCTGTGGTGGAGGCTGTGGAGGTCCATATGACCGAGGAGGCTCCTGAGGTGGAGCCTGTGGACGTCCATATGTCTGAGGAGGCGCCTGAGGTGGAGCCTGTGGACGTCCATATGTCTGAGGAGGCGCCTGAAGTGGAGGGGAAAGTTGTGGCGTTCCATACGATCGTTGAGGTGTTTGCTGTGTTGGATTTCTTATTTGGTTATTGTTTGTAGAAAGAGGAAGAGGTTGGAAGTTCGGAGCTTGAGTTGCTGGAAAGGATAGAGGTCTCGTGGTTATTGAAGGAGTTGCTGGTAGCGACGGAGCTTGTAAAGATGAGTAAGATGATAATGTAGGGTTAGATAACGAATTAGAAGCCTTTCCTGCTCCACGCTTATTACGGTCGACGTTATCATCGCTCCTCGAGTTCTTATTCAGAATGTCTCCCAGTAACTCTTTCTGATTATCTGATAGATGATAGTGGTAATGGTAATTGAAAATAGCTTTCTTATGTTCATTAGAACCATATGTTTGTTGTGGATTTGACTGATCGTTTACTGCAGGTAGATTGAAGTCTTGTTGCTCCGTTTTAAATCTATTATCATTGTTATTAACTTCAGTTTGTTGTACTGTATTCGGAAAAGTGAAAGCCGAAATAGAAAAACTGTTTCCGTCATCAAATTGTTCAGGTGGTGGAGGATATGTCTTCAGATCTCCATTCGGGTGTGCGTAAAGAATTGGAAGAGGGTCGAGTTGAAGATTTGGAAGAGGGTCGTCAGATTGAATGGGATTTGAATTTGGATTTTGGTATAACTGCGTTGGAGGATTTACGACATTTATAACTTGCTGTGGACTTGTAGGCGGTGGAGCTGGAGGCCCTAATGGGGCATTAGATGGTGTTTGTTGTAGTTCCGCTAAAGGACCGGGAAAATTGAAACCTTGCGTGTTTTGATTAGATTGGATAGGTTGAGAAAGCTGCCCGATGTTCTGTCCATTTGAGAAGGTTTGTCCGTTCGAAAATGTTTGGTCATTAGAGATTGTTTGTCCGTTCGAAAAAGTTTGTCCATTTGAAAATGTTTGTCCATTGGAAAATGTTTGTCCATTGGAAAATGGTTGTCCATTAGAGATTGTTTGTCCATTAGAGTATGTTTGTCCATTCGAGAATGTAGGATTGCTAGCAACAAAATTGTTTTGATTGGGAGTTTGGTACAATAACGGTAGTCCAGGACGTGGAGTCGCTATTTGAATTGGAGCAGGTGTTACGATTACTGGCCGTGGAGGGGGTGCTGTTATAGGAGCTGGAGGGGGAACCGGAGGTGGTGCAGGAGGTGGAGCAGGAGGACCTGGGAAATCAAAATTAGAAGAAGGGAATTGAGATGGCAACGAGAGACCAGGTGAGCCGAAGAATCCTGAAGGAGAAGGCTCATTTGCTAAGAAATTTGGTTGTTGTTGAGTATTGAAATTAAAGTTGAAAGGTTCAGAACTATGCTGTGATAAAAACTCATTACTGTTGTCTCTAAAATCAGAATTTTCGTTCGAATCATCTTGTAATTGATTCATGAAGCTAGTGAATGTATCCAGAGTGTCTCTTTGCTCTCGATCCAGGTCATCCAAGTTATTAAGTCCAGAGCTAAATAATGATTTGGCCATTAAAAGTTCCATCTGATCGTTGTCTCCAAAGTGATAGAAGTTGCTTTGATAGATTTTGGGCCGTCTTTCCATCAGACGTAAGAACTGAAGAACAAGTCCCAAGTCTTCCATTCTTTTCTTGCGCATTCTATCGCTCGATCCACTGAACCCAGAACCAAAGTTTAGCAATCCTGATTCTACAGCCTGTGTGGAGAATCGTCTATCTGTTTCACCTTGGAATTCCTGGTTAAATTTCTCATTCTCCTCATCTTGTTTCAATTTTTTTGTGATTGTTTCAAGCGCTGATCGGTACTTTGAAGTTAACGTTTTAGTATCTTTACTACCTAGTTTTTCAAGCATGTTCATGGCTGTTGCCGCTAGCTTCCTTTTATGACGTTCGTCTGATATTTTTGCAGGACCCTGAAAATATAGGAATCATTAATAAATCAAAGTCATTATTGTAATAATAAAATACTTAGAATTGAAATTATCAAATTACCTGAGGGTATCGGCCATCAAGATCAAAATCTCTCAAATTACCCCGCATATTCTTCTCTATAGTTGCTCCTTGATATCTTGTTTTTGGATAGGAATTGTCGACTTCCTTTTCGTCTAAAGACCTACTCCTTAGAGTATAGTTGTCAAATCTACTAGGATTGAAGTCGTCAAAGGTGAAGGATTCTGTCGAATATCTGCTAGTTTTCTTTAACTTTTGAATTCTATCAAACAGAGTTGGTTTGTTCGATTGTCTACCTCTCTCTGAATCTATTTCATCAAATAGGGAAGATTCAGTAGTGTACCTGTCATAATTTCTAGTAGTGTACCTGTCATAATTTCTAGTATTGTCCCTAACATTTGATCTTTGAATAGATTTGAATGATTCGGTTGAATACCTATCATTCGAATTTCTCAAGCTTGCATGACTGTCGATTTCATCGAAAAGAGATGATTTTTTCCTTGACCTACTCGTGTTTTGAACTTGTCGTCTACCTGCAGTAGATCTTTGACTATCCAATTCATCGAAAAGAGAAGATTTCGACCTAGTACTAAAACTGTTTTGATCTTGTCGTCTACCTGCAGTAGATCTTTGATTATCCACTTCATCGAAAAGAGAAGATATCGACCTACTACTACCACTGTTTTGAACTCGTCGCCTACCTGTAGTAGATCTTTGACTATCCAATTCATCGAAAAGAGAAGGTTTGGACCTAACACTACCACTGTTTTGAACTTGTCGTCTACCTGCAGTAGATCTTTCATTATCCACTTCATCGAAAAGAGAAGATATCGACCTACTAGCAGTGTTTTGAACTCGTCGTCTACCTGTTGTAGATCTTTGTTTATCCAATTCATCGAAAAGAGAAGGTTTCAACCTAGTACTACCACTGTTTTGAACACGTCGTCTACCTGTAGTACTAGGTCTTTGACTATCTAATTCATCGAATAGAGACGGTCTTTCTATTTTGGGAATAGTCAAAACTTTTCTCTTCGTTGGTATGGTTCTTTCTTCTAAAGTTTTTTGTCCTGGTTTGAGACTCGATAAACTAATTGAAGTTTGCTTTCCTCCGAACAATGATTCCGACGGCGATACTGAACGTAAAGTCGCTAGTAAGATGAAAACCGGTAGAGCGCCTGAAAAAACAAACAGAAAATGAAGTAAGAAATATTACGACAGTATAAACACAAAACATCATAAAATGGAGTGTGGATTAACATATCTTTTAGGGAGAATGTTTTATTGAAGAATAAATTGAATTAATGAATAGCTACATTAGTTAATATGATATCAATATAATTTCTATAATTGTTGCAACACCAAAAACTCTAGATAGGTACTTTCCTGTCGTATGAAAGTTAATATAGAAACCATCTTGCCTAGCTTCTGAAGTTATAGAAAGTTATTTAGTAGGAAGATATGACTGAAGTATTATGCTACTGAGGTGTTATTTACAGCCAGAAAAGAATAAAAAGAAAATAATACTTCTTCGTTTTAGTTTATTACTTAATTTTGCATATTGTCACAGCCCTAATAGTTATAAGCGATAATGGTTTATAACTATCGAAATACATTAATTGAGTAGACACACTTTTCTTCAACACAATGAATGTACTTTGATAGTCATAATGTACCTAACGGGTTTAAATAGTTTCTACACGTAATATGTACAAAAATAAACATCTGGTAATTGATTCAAAATATAAAAGTTAAAAAATAATTATTATCTACTTTTTCGAATTATTATCGAAATGTGAAACCATAGTTTGAATTAGAATACAGATAAATTTAATATTATTTGTTTAAGATATTATAACCTTCAGCTGTATGATTAAAGAATAATGATGTAAAAACTCTTCAAAAGCTATTCACTTCAGTTCTAAAGTCTAAACCATTGATTTTATTTGCGTTCAGTTAATTTTAAATGCAGGCACTACCTACCTAATTATGACTATTGGCTAGGTTCTAAAAACTAGCTACCACTTAACCTAGTTCTGGCTATTATTGAGTTAATTCTATAGTATCTTCTAGTTGTTCTGGCTATTATTAAATCTATAGATCTTCCAGTTGCCTAGTACATTGATTGGGTTCTACGTGCAATCTTTCCTCTAGGATTTCTATTTTCTGATATTTTAGGAAATGTATGAATCATATCACAGTACTTTCACTACAGGTTGCAGCAAGGATAGGGATAGATATCCTTTGCCCTAAGGACCTGTCCTCACTTTCCCTGTTTGAGGCCTCACTTGCTCGGCAACTTTTTACGCTCATACCATCGCCATTAACGACTTTTTTGAAGCTTTTCGCCCGATAACATGTAGTATGCGATCCTGTAAATGGCCGCCTGTGAACTTTTGTCTCTTTGGCTAGCTCTTGTGAGAACTTCACGAACTTAGGTTTTTTTGGCTACTAATATGGATGGGAAATTCCTCACATGTTACACTCTTCAGTTACACTCTCGAGTTGTTTAGGTACGATAATTAACATGTATCTAAATTCCTTATGCAACTACCTACCTATATTAACGTCCTAGTTTGATTGTCGTGAATTTAATATATTAATTAAAAGACCAATTTGACTGTTTTTTTTTAATGAATATCAGAATTTAAAAAAAAAATAGTAATTTTCAGAAAATAAACTTGGTTTTTCGGAAAATACATGTATTTTTCGATAAACCCTGGTACTTTTCGGAAAACTCTGGAAAATTGTTCAAAAGCCCTACTAGTTTTCGAAATACTGATGTACTTTTCGAAATATCCTAGTGGTTTTCGATATACCCAAGTAGTTTTTGGAAAACCCTAGTATTTCACCTTACTAGAAACAGTCAGAATCTTTCACAAGTTGAAGTGTCAGAAGATTAGGATCTTCAAAGTCGCAAGTAATGATGTCATCACGCAGGACATTTTAGAAAGGACACGGCTGGCCTAATTACAGGTGATATTGCGTATTGTTTCTTTTGGGTAATTACCTAAATGGTGAATGGTGTGTCACGACTAAATCATCTGGTGATTCGCCACAACAACCCTGGAATTTGTTGGGTAATCACCAGTGAGATGTTATCGAAAGAATTCAGTTGCAGTGAATCTTCACAAGGAATATCCCTAGCAGTCAAAATAACAGGTATGTTGTTTCAACACTAACAGCTGCAGATTCTAACGACTATTTGTTATTTTACGTATCTGTGATACCACTTAGGACTGGTATATGTGATACCAAATAAATTTTACGGCTCGTATCCGTGATAACACTTATGACAGGTATCATGGATACGAAATACGAGTATTTTTTTATTAAATAACGTGGTTTTGTAACAATCCATGTAATCAGGCTCCTAATATATAAATTATTATTATCTATACCCTATACATCATAATTAATTAATTACAATTTACCTGACCTATCCAATTAATAGTTTGTTCTACAATACATTAGCAACTAATTCATCCATTTTTCTAAGTGAAAGGTATTATCGTAACGAATTACAGATTTACACGGTAAGTTTATACGGTTATTAACGTGTCTCTCTGTGACACGGTAACCACCAAATCGTGTGGTGAGATTTAATGCATATTCTGTCAGAAGGATTTAATAGATATATTAGTTTATAAACTGACGTGTGTGTGGTTGTCAATTGAAATAGTTTTATTAAAGGTATTATACCAGGTAAAAAGTTATTTTTAAAGTAATTAAAGTAATTATCATGTCATGGCTTAGATAATGTTTTCAAGTTAATGTAAAATCAATTTATAATACATGGATTTTAAATATTTCTTTTTATTTTAGTACTTTGATCAATGTATGAATTTTCCTTTAGATATTTAGAATTAAAATCGATATTTTTGATTGATAAACATGTAAAACAATTTATAATTAAGAATTTCTCAAATTGATGTAATTTTCTCTAAAATGAAAAAAAAAAAAATAATACGATAGGTACAATAAAAATAAAAAAAAAAATTATATTCAATATCTTCTTATAAAAAATCTATTTTAACTTATTTTTCAATGCATAATTGCATATACATTATTTTATCAAAAAAATCTTATTTTGCAACAAAAATCAATTTCATAAAAATGAAAAAAGGTTTTTATAACTTACCTCTTATAGAAAACGTTATCATTTTGACACTGTTGGCTTATCTCATCATGAAAAAAATAGACCTTTATCTGTAAAGGAAAATATAATTTTAAAGTTTATTGTTACTTCCAGAATTAATATTTGAAATGCTCGTGGGTGCAGTAAAGCTACTCCGTGCAGTTGAAATAGATTAGGAGTAATAATAGGTAGCGTTTCAATTACAAGATGTGAATTATATAACTGTTGAAAATGTCAATGGGTTATTATTATAAACATTAATATAATAAAATATATTAATGCTCTCTCTAAAAAGAACATATTTTAATGCATTTTTTTAATAATCATCTATTCAATTGTCACCCACTATGTGAAACTTCACCCAAATAAAATGAAAAATATTATATAAATTTACTCATTTGCAGTATTTCATTGTTAGTATCGACATGAGTGTCTTACAATGTATTATTTTAGTATTAAACTCGGCAAAAATGACGGACTATAAAGTTTTGATAATTTTTAAAAATTATCTGATGTTTTAAAAAATGATGAGATTTTTTTTATTCAGATTTTTTTAAATATTCTGATTTTTTCTGTTATCCAGATTGGTTATTTTTCTGTTATTCAGATTTCGGTCATCAAAATTTCTTTAGTTAAAACAAGTTAAAAATTATATACTTAATTTTTTTATTATCAGGATTTTTATCATGAGTTTAGCATCATTTTAGTATTTACATGAGTATCTTCCCATGTCTTTTTTTAGGGATCTGTCCCATTTGACGTACACCACCAAATTTAAGTTAAATTTTTATACGTATTTTTAAAAATACGTATGAAAATAACTTCAAACTCTCATATCTCAAAAACTATTAGTTTCTACAAAAAACGGTTCTGATTTTCGGATTCTATGGACAAAAATACATCAGAAAAAATTAATTTAAATTAAATTTGGTGGGGGTCGTCAAATGGGAAAGATCCGATTTTAGCATCTACATGAATATCATTTACACGTCTTCCCATTGTCATGTTTATCCTAACCCCTGAGTTTATTGACCCTATAGGGACAGGGACAATTAAAGTTAAGTTTATTGACCCTAGGACAGACAGGACAACTAAAGTTCTTGACAATAGTTCAAGAATAACTTCTGTGCCTCAAACTCGTTATAGTGCGCCAAGATTTGTGATGAGGACAGGGGGAGGGGAGGGGACCCCCTATCCTCCCCCTGTCCTACTTTCCTATTTGTTCATAATGGATATATAGCTATGTTTGTCTGAACATAAAATGATACAAAAGATTAAAATTTTATATAGGTCAAAATTATTATGATAGTTCAAATTTTGAAGTGGGTAAAATTGTCAAAAATGTTAAAATTAACATGTCTAATTTTTATAAAGTTCTAAATTTAAAAAAATTCAAATTTTTAAAAAGGTGAAAATTAAAACAGTTCAAAATTATAAAAAGGTATAAATTAAGATTGGTCAAAATTTTATAAAAGTGAAAAGTACAACAATTCAAAATTGAAAAAAGATCAAATTTAAGCAGTTCAAAATTTTGAGAAGGTAAACAATTAAAATATTTCCAAATTTCGAAGAGGTCAAAATTAAAACAGTTCAAAATTTCAAAAGATCAAAATTAAAATTATCCAATATTTTTTAAAAAGTCAAAATTAAAACAGTTCAAAATTAAAAAAACGGTAGTATCAAATTACACAGCAGTTCAAAACCCATTCATCGTTCAAATCTCTATCTCTTATATTTCATTAATTGTTCAAAATGGCATGAATTCAAAATATTGACCATACGATATCTTAGCAAATTTGAATATAGGTTTTCATCGTTAATTGTTTGTATGAAGAATTAGGGTACCTTTTGAGTTATCGGGCAGTTCCTGGTTTTCGATCATACAAGAAAAAAGTGCAATCATTATTAGTTAACTGGTATCCATGATACCTACAGGTATCATGGATACCAATTAAAATAAAAGTTAAATAATAATTATTACATATTTAATGATCGAAAGTTTGGAACTGTTTAATAATTCAAAATTTACCCTAAATTTTCATATCTTGGAATCTTAGAGTATGAAAGATATGAATATCTATTATAATGATATACTGTCTTGCACTTTTTAATCCTCACTATGCATTATTTATATTTTCTAAAACAGTCATGTCAGTTTGTAGTAAGTCCACAGTCACAGTTACACTAGTTTCACTGTTTGTCAGAAATAAAAAGTCTTTTATCAGTCATATGGGCACAGTCAAATTTCAAATTTCAGTCATTTGGAAAATGTCACATCAAATCCAATTTCGTCACTGTCTTTTTGTCACTTTTTGTCCTTTTCAATAAATTCAATTTAATAAAATTTCATTCATTGGTTCATAGATAGTCAGTCGAATCGAGTGAAAAAGTCAGTTGTCAAGTTTTAGATTAAATTTCTCTTAGGATTGTTGATTTCTTATTCCTTTTAGGATGGTTGATTTCCTGTTCTCTCTTTTGGTTCGATGAAAGGAAGAGTAGACCCCTCCTACTCTACCAAAGATCCAGGACACAATGCTAGGGATGAAAGTATCCCTGCAATAGACACCCCCAACCCTTGTCCTGACTAGGGTCAACCACTCTCACTTCTTGCTATCTACCTACCTGGTATACCCAGTGTAACGAGAGCAAACCTACCACCTGATGAAGAGATATTTCACTATTGCCCAACTACAACCTCTTCCCAGAACACTAAATCCGAACCTGTTGTGCAAAACTAAATCGGAAAGTGTTATGTAATAACTATGTCTTAAGATGTTCTGCAAATACTAAATTTTAACAAGTTCTACAAATACTAAATTTTAACATGTTTTGCAAATACTAAATCCTGCCCTGTTCTGCAAATACTAAATTTTAACATGTTCTGCAAATACTAAATCCTACCCTGTTCTGCAAATACTAAATCTTAAGATATTCTAAATTTCTAAATCTTAACATGTTCTGCAAATAGTAAATCCTACCCTGTTCTGCAAATACTAAATCTTCAGATATTCTAAAAATACTAAATCTTAACAAGTTCTTTAAATACTAAATTTGAACATGTTCTGCAAATACTAAATCCTACCCTGTTCTGCAAATACTGAATCCTACCCTGTTTTGCAAATACTAAATTTTAACAAGTTCTGCAAATACTGAAATCGTATCATGTTCAGCAAAAACTAAATTTTGACCTATTAAGCAATAGGTAGCTAGTTCTTACTCAAAAAAGCCAATCTCCTGGTCAAATAATGTATTCTTACCTGCTGTGATAGGGATGAACTCTAACCTGTTCTTCAAATAATCAAATTTGACCTGGTCAGAAGGAAGCAACAATAATGTGGTCAAAAAATCATATGAAATTAATTTAAGATCGACCTGGACAAATTCAACGTCTGCTTTGGAACCAAAGAAATTGTAAAAAAAACATTATTGAAAGTCATTGAAAATAATTTTGTACCCTACATATTACCTATATGGATAACATTTATTACATTAAAGATTAAACGATGAAGTGTTAATAATATTTATTTGATAAAAGGTAATAAAAATGTAACTTTCAAAATAAATTATAGATGCTGTTGCAATAGAGTTCATAACCATAAAAACCTCAATGACTTGCAAAAATTCACTGCAGTCATTTGAATGTAAAACACAAAGAAAATACTTAATGCTTAACCCTATTAATATAGTATGGTTGAATAACTATTATAATAGTTACACAGTTTAACATTTTAATGTTACTTTTCATTAAGTCAGTCGTGATGAAAGTGCATCTAGCAATCTAAAAAGATTCTAAATTGCGATAATCTATGAGTAAATAGGTACTTGTTTAGTAATGCTTATAGACATGTTAATATGACAATATAAGAAAAAGGAAATACATTTATTTAAAAAGAATTTTATTGTACATAATAACCAGGAATTAGACGGTAAACAAAATGGCGGCCGATCAGGTATAGGTAGGAAATCAAGTTTGAATTTAAATATTCAAATTTTTGTACTATCAGAGAAAAGAGTCACTGAGATGATGTACTATCAGAGAAAAGAGTCACTGAGATGATGTACTATCAGAGAAAAGAGTCACTGAGATGATGTACTATCGGAGAAAAGAGTCACTGTGATGATGTACTATCAGAGAAAAGAGTCACTGTGATGATGTACTATCTTTAATTAGCATGATATTTGAGAGGAAAATTCGGCCTCCGAGCTTTCGGACTCAGGTATAAATAAATACTTATCAGTTAGGCGTATATGGGGCCAGGCCACCCCCGAATCCCCAGCCAGATAATTAAACTATCATGAAATGTGCAGGACAGCATACTAGCGGATGCAACAAACTACATAATGGCAATTTATATTGAGTGTTTCAAAGTAATTGTCTGTCATTCCTAGACAGATCGTTTCGAGACCGAATGTTTCCAGACCGAATATTCCTAGACCGAATGTTTCGAGACCGAATGTTCCCAGACCGAATGTTTCGAAACCAAATGTTCCCAGACCAAATGTTCCAAGACCGAATGTTCCAAGACCGAATGTTCCCAGACTGAATGTTCCCAGACCGAATGTTCCGAGATGTTCCAAGACCGAATTTACCACACCAAAATTACCAAGACCAGTAAACACGTAAGACTGATCCATTCTCCGTAATTTATTAATGTATGTCTATTTCCTAAGATTCGCATTACCATACTTCTGTAATAACTTCTCCAATACAAAGGTAGGATGATTGAAAATTTGAGAACCTGTTTGGTTAGTGCAAGGTGATGCTGTTAAAAAGTATATTGAAAGGTATATTGATGTACTGATAATGGGTTGGTTATGGTGGAAGAGAATGTGGGTTACACAGTGTAATACTTTTAAAAGGAACTGTACTAATACCAGGTGTTATTTTTTAAATAATGAGAATCGAAATGTAGAGATTTTTTTTATTTTCTGCTATGAGCATAAAAGAATGTTATTTTATTTAATCATTTTTTTTACTGGTAATGAAGAAATGTTTTTTCGAAAAATTTTATAAAAAATATTAATTACTAACGATATTCAGTGAGGTATCCATGATACGCTACCCAGAGAGGTATCCTTGATACCCTAATCAGTGAGGTATCCTGAGGGGTATCACGGATACCATACTAAGTGCATTTAACAGTACGAGTGAAAGTTGTTCTTTTTTCAGTATAATAATTACTTAGGCGGAAATTTTTGATACAAACAAGTTTTCTGCACAATTCGATTGTGATGTCAAAGACCTGAGAATTAGGCCACGACTGAATACGAATACATTGTAAAATATATACCTATATAGTAGTGCATCACGTTTACAATAGTGTAGCGTGGTCTTCAATAGTGCATCACGTCTACAATAGTGTAGCGTGGTCTTCAATAGTGCATCACGTCTACAATAGTGTAGCGTGGTCTTCAATAGTGCATCACGTTTACAATAGTGTAGCGTGGTCTTCAATAGTGCATCACGTCTACAATAGTGTAGCGTGGTCTACAATAGTGCATCACGTCTACAATAGTGTAGCGTGGTCTACAATAGTGCATCACGTCTACAATAGTGTAGCGTGGTCTTCAATAGTGCATCACGTCTACAATAGTGTAGCGTGGTCTTCAATAGTGCATCACGTCTACAATAGTGTAGCGTGGTCTTCAACAGTGCATCACGTCTACAATAGTGTAGCGTGGTCTTCAATAGTGCATCACGTCTACAATAGTGTAGCGTGGTCTTCAACAGTGCATCACGTCTACAATAGTGTAGCGTGGTCTTCAATAGTGCATCACGTCTACAATAGTGTAGCGTGGTCTTCAATAGTGCATCACGTCTACAATAGTGTAGCGTGGTCTTCAACAGTGCATCACGTCTACAATAGTGTAGCGTGGTCTACAATAGTGCATCACGTCTACAATAGTGTATCCATCCCGTTTACACTATGAAATACTCTACCTATTTGGTTTGTGGTTTAAAGAGAATAAAAAACACACAGGATGAACTTTCATTCGTAAGAAAACTGAACCTTTTTTAGCATTAACCCTATGGTGTATATTGGTCACTATATTGGTCACTATATTGGTCACTATATTGGTCACTATATTAGTCACTATATTGGTCACTATATTGGTCACTATATTGGTTACTATATTGGTTACTATATTGGTCACTATATTGGTCACTATATTGGTTACTATATTGGTCACTATATTGGTCACTATATTGGTTACTATATTGGTCACTATATTGGTCACTATATTGGTTACTATATTGGTCACTATATTGGTCACTATATTGGTTACTATATTGGTTACTATATTGGTCACTATATTGGTTACTATATTGGTTACTATATTGGTCACTATATTGGTCACTATATTGGTTACTATATTGGTCACTATATTGGTCACTATATTGGTCACTATATTGGTCACTATATTGGTCACTATATTGGTCACTATAGTTACCATTTAATTATATGGGGTAACTACTCAATTACCGTATGTTCACATTTGTCAAGTCATTTGCTAGTATGAATGTTAATTATTAAAATAATATATTTGATATAAAAGGTATTTTTTACCTGGAAAGTATATCTTAAAGTAACTAAAAAAAGGTAAATAAAGAAGTTTATCTATTTTTTCATTTCTGGAGCCGAAATATTAAACCGTCCGATAACTCGGAACTTACCCCACTCATCAATTCAGTTGAAACACATGTTTTTTTAAAGGTACCTAATAATTTTGATAAAAAAAACGTAAAGGTTAATTTGAAGGTTACTCTTAAAGAATTTTTATCACAGTTTAAACATTCGAAGGGTTAGAATATCTTACATAGCTTAGAATATCTTACATAGCTTAGAATATCTTACATAGCTTAGAATAGCTTGCATAGCTTAGAATAGCTTGCATAGCTTAGAATATCTTACATAGCTTAGAATATCTTACATAGCTTAGAATAGCTTGCATAGCTTAGAATAGCTTGCATAGCTTAGAATATCTTACATAGCTTAGAATATCTTACATAGCTTAGAATAGCTTGCATAGCTTAGAATAGCTTGCATAGCTTAGAATATCTTACATAGCTTAGAATATCTTACATAGCTTAGAATAGCTTGCATAGCTTAGAATAGCTTGCATAGCTTAGAATAGCTTGCATAGCTTAGAATAGCTTGCATAGCTTAGAATAGCTTGCATAGCTTAGAATAGCTTGCATAGCTTAGAATAGCTTGCATAGCTTAGAATAGCTTGCATAGCTTAGAATAGCTTGCATAGCTTAGAATAGCTTGCATAGCTTAGAATAGCTTGCATAGCTTAGAATAGCTTGCATAGCTTAGAATATCTTGCATAGCTTAGAATAGCTTGCATAGCTTAGAATATCTTGCATAGCTTAGAATAGCTTGCATAGCTTAGAATAGCTTACATAGCTTAGAATAGCTTGCATAGTTTAATTAGAATAGCTTGCCTAGCTTGATTTAATACAGTTATTGATCACCGAGTAAAGTCATTAATCATCTAACTCCATTCATTGATCATTTTAATCCTTTAATTAATCATATTCATTTGAATGTTAACCGTGGCACAAAAACAGTCCTACATACGTTGGCTAACATTTAAAAATAATATATAAAATAGAAATATAGATATATAATACTATATAACATTGACAATAAAAATCATCTGACATGTTAAAAATAGTACCTATAAGAAATAGTGATGTTAGTTAATTCCTTCGTTTACTGGTTATCTTCCATCTGTATCCTTTGCAGCACTTGAACTTTATAAGTAGAGTTGTGACAATATGCCTTTAAAATCATAGTTGCAGGAAATATTATAGATGGAATGAATTAAAGAGTAGTTAATCGTTCTAAACCAGCGGTACATAGTATTCGATACCATTTCGTTTATGATATTCTTAAGATCTATGATTTTATCTGCATATCGTCACAACCCTACTTATGAGGAAAATATTCTTTAAATGTTTAATTAAGACATCTAACTTCGTTCCACGTCTTCTGGTTGACATGTTCTTATCTCCACCATCATTAGCAACAATTCAGACTGAAATACGATGGTATTTCTTATCGATCTCTGTCTTCTGACCAACCTTATGTCCATCATTACCTTCGCAGAATGCGGAAAGGTTATATTTTAAACAGCATTTATTTATTTATCATCTTGCTATTCGCTTAACTGAAAAAGTGTTCGACCAAATTGCCTGAAATTTGGTGAAACGATTGGTCAATGTCCAGTGACCTGCTGGTAGAATTTTGGGAGAAACTCGGTCAAAGGTCAAGGTCATTTATAACTCAATAACTCAAAAAGTATTAATCCATATTGCATGAAACTTGGTGGGACAATTGGTCAATATTCTGTTACCAGTTTATTAGGTTTTGGGAGAGAACGGGTCAAAGCGGTGGCGAAGGTATGCACTCTACCGAGTGCACGTAATATTGTTTCTATTCTCTACGTATTGTCACAACTCGTTTTCTTTGCTGTGATCCGTCATCCAGGCAAGAAGGATTTATTCCTGGGACATTGAAGGACTATCCCAGGACTAAATCCCTCTTGCTAGGGTGCAGCTTGGCTGAAAAAAAAATTAAACTTCAATTTCCAACCTATGCCTATTTTTCGTATTGTAAATATAAACAATAACTTTGGAATAACTTCTTTTATTTTTAATTTATGATATTTACTTATCGGTAATAGCTTTTTAATATTAAATAAAAATTACCGATACTCCCTCTATCCTTATCCTTATATCCTACCGATATTGCTTCTATTTACCAATGCCATTATTTATCGCTGATTTCATTTAGGGGTTTATCCCAATTACCGATCACTGTTCGCTTCAAATAAATGACTTGCATTGATTGATTATAATAAATTATAGTCAAAATAAATAAAGAAGTGAAAGGAGATGTTTATTTTCATTACAGTCAATATACAGTAAAAGGTCAAATTAATTATAAGGAAATTATGAATATTGAAGTTTGAGAAAAAAGGGTAAGAACTGAGTTATCGAACAGTTTCACATCATCGATCATGTAAGAAAAATATGATAATAATTATTTAACATTTATTTCAATTGGTATCCATGATACATGCAGGTATCATAGATACAAATTAAAATAAATGTTAAATGATAATTATCATATTTTTTCTTACATGATCGAAAATGTGGAACTGTCCGATAACTCAGGAGTAACCCTTATATTAATTATATCAAATATAAAACAAAGTTAAATTAAATGGCAACATATAAAATACCATTTAATGAACAGGTTTATTGTGAGCGTGAATAGTATAAAAAATATATAAACAATAAGTAAAATAATTATAACATTAGGTACAATATTTAAAACATCGTTTAAAATAGTCTAAATATTTTGTTAAATATTTATAGTTTGAATGACCATCATTTAAATCTGATCAAAAGAAGTGATCGATAATTTATTTAAATGCATTGGTTACGTAACAAATTAAAACATACACTTTTGTGCAGATGGTACTTTATACGGTACGGCAACATTTCTAACTGATAGTACAGTGAAATAGTAACTTAAATGATTGATAGTACTATGGAATGAAGAAACTTCTTTAAATGATAGTACAGTAGAAAATATATAATAATTTAAATGTACAAGACTATTTATCTTTGTAAGTGATAGTACAGTATAGGACTATAAATCTATAGAAATTATAATTTCTTTGGATGATAGTACTTTGGTATTTTATTTTTTTCACCGGTAGTACAGAGGAAAAAATTAATCCTTCTCCAGATGTAGAAAAAGAAAGTGGTATCTATGATACGCACAGGTATCATTGATACCACTTACTAATATAACGATTTGAATTAATATTATTATATAACTTTTTACTAAAGAAAATATAAAAACTAGATGCAATTTTATAGACATTTTTAATTTCGTTAGTAGCTATACTGTAAAATCTAAATAAAATTCAAATAAAATAAATTCATTTGTAGAATTTATAATTTATAAATGAAAAAGAAATAAATTAATGACTAATACATAACTGTTTCTAAAACGATGTGCTATGACGTAGCCTATGTTACGTAGAACTACGTGCACTTTCTTTTCTCTACGCCATGTGTATTTAACCACTCTAATGATAAACATGGTCAGATACACTAGTGCAAGTCACTGTCCATTCAAAAGTGTATTCATCATTAGAAACAATTTAGTTATTTAACTTTGGGAGAAAATTTATTGAATGTCATCGAATGGGTGGAATTTAAATTATGTTAATTTCTTTGCCAAAATGTAATATTTTTTTCAAATAATTTTAATTAAAACTAAATAGTGAGCTAATGATTTTATTTTTATGTAGAACTTAAAAAAAAAGAATTTTAATTAAATTATATAATAAATAAATATTTTAAATTACGAATTTAAAATAATTTTAATCAAAATTAAATAGTGTATTAATTATAGTTGATTTAAAAAGAATTTTTTAATCATTTAAGATTTTGAATGGAAACTATATAATAAATTTGTTCACATTTCACAAAATATACACTATTTAAAAGTATGTCACTTCATTTCCATTAACGAATTAAAGTACTTAAAATAAAATAAACTCCATACATTAAATTAGCCATAAATTATTTAGAGAAAGCAATGGTAATAAATTATCATCAGGTAATAAAAAAGTAGCAAAACAGGTTATATGTATTAACAGATAAATATTCAAATTTCAAAACATATGAATTCAAAGATCACTAACACAAAATTATACTTTCTACTATTATTTTTAAAATATATTTACAAAATTTAATAATTAATTGTTAACATTATTAAATTTATTTTGATCAGGATAATTAAATTAAATTTAAAAAACCTCGATGAAACCATAACCTGCTGCATAGCCACCAGATACCAATTAGTATACATTATCATATTAATTATCACATTGTTAATATGTTCATTAGTTAATATAGGTGCAATATCTCAGGTAAAATCTGACTTAATTAGTGCTATAAACAGAATTAATTAGTTAGAACAATGACGTCTTTTTTAAACAGGTTAGTGAGCGGTCAGGTCCGAGGTAGATGTTTATTATCATTTTAAGGTTTAATCCTTTTATAGTCACTATAATGGTTACTATTTTATAGGGTAAATACTCAAATGCCGTACAAGGGGCGTTAAATAACTTAATTTTTGATAATTGTAATTTTTTCAATTTTTGTTACCCACTTCCCGACTACTGAAATAATTAATAAAGATGATAAATAATTAAATGTCACCTAGAACATAGCCTTCGTCAATTTGCGAAAGGACTAACATATAGATCAGTAATGGTTTAGACTTTCCAATCAAAGTATTCAGAACAATCAAGACCTGTTTATAGAGCATGTTTAACAGTTCCATCGCCACATAATTATTTAATAAGGTTTTTAACGTCTGCAACTAAATCAAAGGCAAAAAAAGGACTTAGAGGTAGTAGTCAGAAAGGAAAGTGGCTTTCCTTTTTAATGAACTCCTCTATAGTGAATGTAGTGTCCTGAGTAAGGAAGTAGCCTCTATAGTGAACAAATTTTCTTACCTGATGGCTATTCATGGCAAACTAAAGAAAATTTGTTCACTATAGAGGCTCCTTCCTTACTCAGGACACTGCATTCATTATAGAGGAGTTCTACAGTACCAACAGTCGTGAGATAGAGATAATAATAAGATAATATTTAATGTATCTAATATCCATCTCTATTTATGGTACACATTTCCTATCCAAATCATCCATCACCTGCTTATATATTTACACCCAGTGATTTTATCTTCAGAGTAACCCTAATTGGTTTGCCCTTTACTAATGAAGAGGTCAACCCAGTTGGGGTGGTGCAGTACAACCCTACAGACTGCAGGTAACTGTAAGGGTATGACTATTTAACTATCATTAGTAGGGTTGTGATAATATGCTTTCAAAATCATAGATCTTAAGAATATCTCATACGAAATGGTATCGAATACTGTATACCGCTGGTGTAGAACCAGTCGGGGTACGGTCAAGAGCCCCCCCGGTCATGAGCCCCCCCTCCATGTTTTTTTAATCCTTATTTACCTAGTTAAACAAATGAAGAACTACTTAGATAGAAATAACTGAGAGTTGCTAATGTAGTTTGTTGTATCCGCTAGATTGTTGTACTGCACACTTCATGATTGTTTAATGACCTGGCAGGGGGGTTCGGGGGGCGGCACGCCCCCCTATATACATATATTTTATGTCTAATCAGTAATGAACTACAAAAGTGTCAATAAGGATTAAATAATATAGGTAAATAAGGATTTAAAAACAGGGGGGCTCGTGACCGGGGGGGCTCATGACCGGGGGGGCTCTTGACCGGGGGGGCTTATGACCTAGGGGGGCTCATGACCTACACCCGAACCAGTCAATACTCTTTAATTCTCTTCGTCTATAATATTCTCTATGATTTTAAAAGCGTATTGTCACAACCCTACATGTTTAATTTTCTCACCTAACTACTCGTTTTCTTTTCTTTCTTTCACATCTTCGTTTAATAGCAGAGGAGTTTAATCCAGAGCTAAAAGATGCGATACTGTGACGTCACAGAGGTCTGACGTGCTGTAAAGTTTATTTTAGTTCGGCCCATTCTATAGTAGCAGATAAACGCCGCGTTTTTACCGACCAGTTTATGCCTCTTCAATTAATCACGGTTAAATGAACTAAAAGAAAATTTGCAGTCTACACTAGCGTTTATACCGCTTTCCATTCATTTAACCGTGATTAATTGAAGAGGCGTGAACTGAGCAGTGAAAACGTGGCGTCTTACCTGCCAGTATAGAATGGGCCATAATACACTCTAATGCTAATGACGTCACAAGCAACCACCTCTGTGATTGGTCAGTTACAAACCAATGAACTGACTTCTTTTGTTGATATTACTGAAATAGAGTGATAAGAAAATGTAAAAACCGTACATATAGTTACGCATTTTATTAGAAAATAATTCACATAGAATATATATTATTAGGCTAAATTACGAGTTATTGAACGATTCATATATATAAATAAAATGTATCCATGATACCTGCAAGTATCATGGATACAGTATTTTTATATGATCGAAAATGTGAAACCGTTCGATAACTCAGAACTTACCCTATAGCTACAATTTAACTATTAATATACATTGTTTAAAAAAATAAGCTAACTGTTGTATAAATAGAGTTTTGTAAAATATTTACATTTTTATAGAAACCTAATTTAGAAGTAATATGAAAAAATTAATAAATAAATACATACTAAAATTTATTTACCGAAATTATAAATTTGAAATTGAGCAATAATAGAAAATAAAACAATGGCAATTATTTAAATATATGTAGCTGTATATTCATATCATTTTAATACACTATGTAATGCCATAGCAAATGACTAGGTGTAACTAGGTAAAATGTCTGACTTTTACCTAGCCTGTAACTACTAGTGAAAAAAAAATGTATGAAGGACATATGAAAAATGTATGAATTTGTATGATCAAAATGTATGAAATTGAACGGTGTATGAAAAACGTATGAACGGTGTATGAAAATGTACGAACGGCATATGAAAAATGTATGATGGGCATATGAAAATTGTATGATCAAAATGTATGAAATTGAACGATGTATGAAACTGTATGAGCGATATATGAAAAATGTAAGAATAACAACCTGAATCTTCAAGAACTCTTTGACTGAATTTAAAAACTAGATAGCTATGTTATTTCTAAATTTCCATGTGACACAAATATGATTTAAAAATCTAATATCTAACTTCAACATCTAAATCGGAACCAAAAGTCAAAAGGAAATTAAATACAAGGGACTTTGAAAAACAATCTCACAGGAAAGCGTCTCAATGGTATCATAAAACTTGTATAGTTAACATTAATTATAAATCAATACTTTAATAATGCCAATTGGTAAAAAAAATCAAAAAGAAAACTTTAAACTAAACCTAAAAATAATAAATAAACCTGTGCTATTAAAAATACCTAGAATGGGACCGAAATTCCCCTAAAATGAGAATTTTTTCCCCTAACATGAGACGAGAGTTACCCTAGAACAGTAAGCTTGGATTTATAGTATATTTTGTGAACTATTTAAACTAATTTAAATAGTTAAAAGGTCCTATTTCTTCAACTAGCACTTAAAACTAACCTTAAAGTTGACACATATAGTAACTGTTCTATTTACAATAGTTAGTGGTACAATAACTAGATTCTTAAAACTAATGAGGTATATTCGTTTGAGACAAATTATGAGAAAATGAAGACACATTCAGATATCTAAAAATAGATGCGTCATGGATGGCTACTCATTAAAATATATAAAATTTGAACGTATCATGGATACTTTCCAGAGTATTCAAAATTTGGACGTTTCGTTGCCATATCAGCGTCTTTCAATGAAAAGTTTACATCAATAAACAACAAGGACATCGTTTAAACAAAATGGCGATGGTTTTATAATCTGAACACATGATTCAACGTTAATTCTGATCTCCTAATTAAAAACTGTAATGACGATATTTACAATAAGAATGAAGATTTTTCGTCAGCTGTGGACGAAAAAAGTTGACTACGCCAATTTTTCATTTTGAGGAAAAGTAACATTTTGATTGGAGAGGGATAGGTAGCTTTTCAAATTTGAAATGTCATGGTAGCTAAACAGTCTCCAAACTAACTTGCTAAAATTCATAAAAGAGAACAGGGTTTAAAATTATAGATCACCCTTAACCTGGATAACCACTGAACCGTTTGTACCATTGTGGATGATGTCTTCGGAACCATTACTGGTCTTTCTTTGCACCACTGGTGAACCATCCCTAGAGGGTAGGAAACCATTACTGGTTTTCTTGTCAACCACGGAATTGAAAGAAGTCTCCTTCGAGACCAATTTTTCACCCTCCTCCACCGTTTTCACCCCCATTTCGCTATCAGGGTTCTCCAAGATGGTGGAGAAACTGGCACCCCCATTCACGAAGCCCCCCGCCTTCTCATTGCCCCCTTCTTCACAGTCATCACCACAGCTATCGTGGGACTCCTTCTCACACTGTTCGGGCAAACTGTTAGACAGTTTCAGTAACGAGGGCTGGTGATTCAGAGAAGACATTCTGAAATGCGATAAAGTTTTAATTCACAAAAATAATTGATCAGTAAGATTTAAAAATCCTTCTTGTTTTTAATAGAAAAATATTGTCATTTTAAACAAACAAAAAATTACCTCGAATGATTAATCAATAATATAAGATTGTTTTCTTCAATTTATTTATTATAAATATATATTATTTTTAATAAATAGGAATTACCTGTTAATGAAAACTTTTTTATTCTACTACATAATTAGAAATAAGAACATGTATATCATTTTAAGAATTTCTAGTGTTTACAGAATAGGATATTTATTGTATAATAAAGTGTCAGTTTTGGACATTTGGTGGATGAAACGAAAAGTTATTCAATTATTAATTAAATTTAATGTTAATATACTTCAGTTTCTCCTTAATAAATCTGGTTATTTTACGTTGTTGTAAAGGGCCGTACACACGTAGGGTTTTTTAAGCCTTTCCGCAATACTTTTTTCTTAGCTCCTCCTACTTTTTCCACGAGAATATAAGAAAAACGATATAATTTTTATTTATTTCAGTTGGTATCCATGATACCTGCAGGTATCATGGATACCAACTGAAATATTACATCGTTTTTTCTTATATTCTCGTGGAAAAAGTAGGAGGAGCTTAGCAAAAAGTCTGGCGAAAAGACTTAAATAACCCTACGTGTGTACGGCCGGCCCTTAAGGCCACGAAATAAGTCAGATGTTTCTATATCTGGTTCAGAAATTGGAATAACTAAGCAATATATTGATGAGTCAAGTGATCTAACTGACTCACCTGATAGAGTCTAGAGTACTCTGTGTGGTGCGTTGACTCATTTGAGAGGAGTTGTAAGAGGAGGTTGTCCTCACGGTTCTCTTAACTCTAGCAATAGGAGGAAGCATCTTAGCACGCAACTGAAACAGAAGGAAACATTAGAGAGGGTTTAAACTGTGAGATTTCAGAGTCATAGGTAGGATAGAGATGGTTATCAACATTATACAGAAATGTTGTATTTGGGTATCCTTCTTTTCAGCGATATTTAAAATCCCGCACACACGGTCAAACAATTTGTGAAACTTGTTACAAAAATCTCAATATAACTTGCCAATTACTTAAATCGAGAGGCAAACTGTTTGACGGTGTGAACACTGTAAGGAGCATCAGTGTTGGATGAGTTTGTTGTCAAACTGTTTGACAGTGTGTACGGGGCATTTAATACATTCTTTCTCACCTTAGTGTATACATTCTTTTTGCAAACGAATATTAAAAAGATGAAAGTTCCTTGCATCGCATTGGTAACATCGAAGATAACCCTGTAATAAAAAGAAGGTATTAATGATATAGATAATAAATAGGTGGGAAAATATGTGTGAAAGAACCGTTATCTTTTTAATTAAATACATACACATTTTACTCAAATAGAGGCAATTTTTTTTAACTTAAAAGAGAAAATCGGTATTACGGCTGTACTGGTACGAATACCGATACTTTGATGGGTAACCTGCCGATACCGATAACAGCCATACCTAAAAATTTCCGATACATCAATATTTTTAACTAATATCTATCATTTTATTTAAAAATTGAATGTAAAGGAAATTAATAGCTGATCCGATACCCATGCTTAAAATAATGGCCGATAGCTATAGCGAGTACAGATACTGATAGTAGGACCATATGTATCGGTATCGGTATCGGAGATCTTCCTATATCACTGTTATTGCTAAATTATCATTATCGGTATTGGTACATCCCTTCTATAGACCTACAATACTTACCATAGGTAGCAGGAGCCAGCTTGAAAAGATATCACTTCCCCAATCCACGTGATACCCATCACACAAAACAGCTTGGCGTAAAGTTTGACTCTGCGGGTAAAGAATAGCTACATTAGATGAGCTTTAGTGAAGATATTAGAAATAAAGCTACCGGAATTTTATTTATTTAGTAGGGGTTTAACGTCTGCTTTAGAACCAAAGGACATATAGCTGACGTCAAAAGGTAATTAAGTACAATGGACTGGAAGAAGTAGTCAAAAAGAAAAATGGCTACATGCACAGTCACCTACCACCAGTCTAAATTCATCGCGTCCGATCATTTATTATTTACTATTTAGAAATCTATAGTCGAACATTATTTTTTGTTTTCAATGCACGACTATTTTATACACGATATGCCTATAAGCTTCATTTCGTATGTTTTATTATGTTTGCCTACTAATGACGTAGCTAATGCAGTTCTTTGTAACCAATAAAATGTCATTTTTCCGGGAAGAGAGTGGTTGTATGTATCAACTTTGTTACCAATTAACCAGACTGTAAACATTGAGTAAACAACAGCCAAACGATAGTACCATCTTTAGCTAATACAAGTAACATCCAGTACCATCAGTCAAGTAAGTTTTACAGAGCTATAACAATTAAAATAAAAGTTAAACTGTCAAATTGGAATCACTCGATATTTTTTCTCGTATGATCGAAAATGTTGAACTGTTCGATGACTAGGAGTCTACCCCTGTGTTCTATTTAACAATCTGATACAATTAATTATAGTCGATCTGATTAGATAAGTTTTTCTTTATCACATTCTACCACAAGTGTTCAGTAAAACATTAAATAGTAACTTTAGTGGTTTGTATATATACCGTTATAAACAATTGAAGTTAGCACTTAAATTTTAAATTGTTACAAAACGTTTTTGAATTTAACGAAATTAGAAAACAACAATTGGTACAATAGGAACTACAAAATATTCAAACAAATTTACTGAAATGTTAAATATTCACACTTCTCCTTTCTAACCCCCATTCTACTTCTCCTCCCCCCTCACAACTCTCCTCTCCCCCATATCACCTCTCCTTCCCCCCATATCACCTCTCCCTCCCCCCATATCACCCCTCCTTCCCCCCATACTACCTCTCCTTCCCCCCATACCACCTCTCCTTCCCCCCATACTACCTCTCCTTCCCCCCCATACTACCTCTCCTTCCCCCCATACTACCTCTCCTTCCCCCCATACTACCTCTCCTTCCCCACCTCACCTCTCCTTGTCCTGCCTGTTACTGGCTCTTTTCAGTATATTCTTAGTTGCTCGCTGTGCCTTCAGCAGAATGCAGGCCACGTTAATGAAGAAGATGCTGTTGATGATGGTGAGGATGAGCACGAAGCTGTAGAAGTAGTACCACTTCGCGGCATTCTCTGAAACAACACATTTCTTAAGCAAAGATGAACTCTATTTTAAGCACATTATTTAGCTACAATTTTTCTTCTAATTCAAACATCTAAGAAACATCACTGTTATATTATAGAGCACCATCTCTTTCAAACGAGCATCTCTTTACACCAAAAACTGACATAGAGCGTTGAACGACCCAAAACGTAAGTTTTCAGGAGAGGCTGAAACATCTCCATCTTATTGGAGCCTATGTTGCAAGGAAGGTTTTATTCATTTCTAATAACCTTCCTCATCCCATTCGGGGTGTGGAATGGCGGATGTGTTCCTAACCACCGCTCCACCAATCACCCTCTCTGTACGCGCTACTGACAAGCTAGGACTGTAATATTTACACAGTGTATTCCACACACCATAGGTGTGTTCTAGGAATTTTTTTTACTTTTGCTTTTGTGAAAGGTATCGGAACCCCTTGAACTTTTATTGTAATTGGTTAAAATAAAATGACAAGTTAAATAATAATTATTACATACTTTTTTCTATAAGATCGGAAATGTGGACCGGTTCGATGATACAGAGCTTACCCTCTGTATCACAGGGCGACCTACCAATCAAATAGGCCACTAATGGCTTCAGCTACAGCGTCAATATTGGTAGAAAGGGCGGGGCTGAGTTTGAACTGAGTTATTAGCTTGAAAAGCATTATTGGGTGGACATGACATCTGATCGGACTTTATTCTATAGCCTTAACACTAGGTCTATCCAGCAGTCAATTAATTTGATTGTATTTAGCTTTTCCTTTTGTATCTTATAATTTTTTCTAATATATGGAACCACTCACTGTCTCTGATGTCTCCATAAAATAAAAACAATTTGCCGTAAGTAGATTTTACATTCGTTAAAATATAAGAGATATAGTAGAACCTGAACTACTTTATAATTAAATCCTCTATAGTGAAGGTAGTGTCCTGAGTAAGGAAGTAGCCTCTATAGTGAACAAATTTTCTTCAGTTTGCCATGAATGGTCATCAGGTTTCTAAAACTGATGTCAATTCATGGCAGACTGAAGAAAATTTGTTCACTATAGAGGCTACTTCTTTACTCAGGACACTACGTTCACTATAGAGATTTTCAATATAGAGGAGTTTCCCAAATTAAATTATTAAATAGATTTTGTTGTTAAATGTGTTACGTAAATTGAGTTAATTCTCACCAGCGAAGAAGCAACCCTTCACTCCAAATCCTGGTAGGGTTAGATTGGGGTAAACCTCTGGGTCTAACCTCTGCAAGAAAATAGTCACAAAACCTGAAAAAAATGGGGAGAATCAATTGAAAAAATATAGATGACAGTTTTTGAAAAAAAAAAAAAAAATAGGTGACATTTTTTTGAAAAAGTAATTGATGGAAATATTGAAATAAAAATCAGAATAATATAGGTACCTAAAATCATTAGCTAGGTGATTTAATATTTATTTATAATTTACTAAATGAAAAAACAGAAAGTAAATTTATGTTCAATTCATTTTTTGGGAGGTTTACAAACAAAATCTATCACCTTCTATGTATGCACTTTAAAGTACCAATAATGGAAAAATATCGTATTAAAAAAGTAACCCATGGAACGATTTTTCTTTGGTCAACATTGCCAGGATATTGGGACATCGTTGTCCCAATATTGTAAAAATTTGTGAAATTTTTACAAATTGCTACCTGGTACACAGTGCGTCCAGCGAGATGTGTCCACTGCCATGGTTCTACACAATCCTTATTTTATGATAATATGTATAATATATTGTTACCATAGATAAGTATATCAATGAATTACATGGGATACATTTTCAGTGGACACACTGTATAGTTTCCCTACCGCCTCTTCATTTTCCTCTCACCAATGATAGCAGGACATCCCCATGCGTAGAGAGAGTACCATTTGAACCTGCTCATTGATCCTTCACCTGACTCGGGAATGGGCCGTACTGACCTGGAACAAGAATAGGGAATTGGTTAGTATTTAGTTATTACCTTCACAAATAGCGGAAGGTTATATTTTAGGAGACATTGGTTTATTTGTCATCTTATTATTCGCAAAACTCAAAAGTTTTCTACCATGTGCTTTAAATTGGTATGACCAGTTTATTAGATTTTGGGAGCGAACAGGACAAAGGTCAAGGTCATTTATATATAACTCAATGCAAATTATTGGATGGTCAAGGTCACTTATTAGCAGCGGAGAAGGCATGCGTCTACTAGTACCAATCATCTAGTTATTCATTACAATTAACTTTTATTTATTACCATTATTTAAAATAGAATTACATTCTAACATAAACAAAAAAATTGATAATTTCTATAGAGCTATTTTAAGCATAAACGAAAATTCAAAATTGTTTTGGTGTAAAAATAACAGCAACTTATTTTATTTTAATTGGCATCCATGATACATGTAGATATCATGGATACCAATTAAAATAATGAGTTATATTATTACTATATTTTATTTCTTACGCGATCGAAAATGTGGAACAGTTCGATAACTTGGAACTTCCCCATTTCTTGTAAATCACTATCGACCTATTTTTTCACTAACATCAAAAAAAAAATACAATACATTTCATAGCAATGAAACACTACCCCTAATAATTTTTTACCCCTAACCGAACACCTCAGGTCCGGTTACGAAAATTTCGACCTAATTAGAACAATTTTTTGTTGTCTTGGAAACAATGGAGTAACTACACACTCAAAAGAGTACCTGGTCAGGTTACCATAAAGTGTATCTGATCAGATTGCATTGTATTCGTATGCAGGTATAAGTGGAGTGAGTAGATACACATTTGGTGTTTTCTTAAACATCTGTGTTTGATCAGAGAGTGTTCTATTCGTACCAGATAATTGATGTCAGTGTTATTCCTACGGGAAGATGAGATACACTATGAGCTAGAGAGTTTAATTAGGCAATTTGGTTCAAATAGAATTTTGATTACGTCACTGTGGTGAATTAAAAAAAAAACACTTGGCACGAGGTAGATAATTATTAAGAAATAAATACTGTATATTAATATAGTAAAACTCCTCTATAGTGATATCCTGTCATGAGTAAGGAAGTGGCCTCTATAGTGAACAAATTTTCTTTAATCTTCCATGATCAGTCTTAAAAAACGGATGGCAATTATATGGCAGACTCAAGAAAATTTGTTCACTATAGAGGCTACTTCCTTACTCATGACTCTACGTTCACTATAGAGGATTTCTACTGCTTATGTTGAGGCCTGTAAATCAAGTCGCTAGAGTAGGTGCTGATTTCCTTTGCCAAAACCAACCTAAATATTTGAAAGGTACGTAGATGGAGTAAGCCAATTTCACCCCAAAGGACTTAGCTGTAAACAATGCAGTTATAGTATGTATGCAGTTGCTGCATTATGAAATACTATGCACTTTTGAGTAAGTTAGTTATTATTCCAAATATTGATATATATTACTTTTTGAATATTTCCTCAATTGTACGGAAATATATGTTTTTTATTCTACTGAAGTTAAATCCTTTTATATTTTGCATAAGGTTGAATTTCTATTCAATTTATTAACATAATAGCCTTTACATCATGTTATATAGTTTTTATAACCCCTATACCGAGTCAAAGACTTCAGAAAAAATTCGATGAAAACGGAAAAAAAAATTTTGGTAAAACTATTAAAATAAAAAAGTTTAAATGGGAGATCAATAAAATGAACACAGTCTATTTATGGCTCTACTACGACCAGAATATAATAATATTTACTTTTTGCAGGTCATTGTAATGTTAGTACAGTAACTAGAAAGAGATTGTGATGGGTAAACAAGAGGGAACTATTTAAAAAGAGGTTAAAAATATTTAACCCTTCAATCGCGATGTTATAGTCTAATAATTATGTTTAGACCCACAGGAGACATGTTTAAACAACCCTAGTGTCTGTTCCAACCAAGATCCTTCCTTTCAGTAGGAATCTTCTATACTGAATGTAGTGTTCTGAGTAAGAGAACTATCCCGTATAGTGAACAAATTTTCTATAGTCTGCTATGTAATGGCCATCACTTTTCTAAAACTGATGGCCATTAATGGCAGACTGAAGAAAATTTGTTCACTATACCGGGTAGTTCTCTTACTCAGGACCCAGAAAATCAATGAATTAAGAGTAGGTATAAAAATGCACTAAAAAAAACTTTGAATTAATTTGTTGTGTGATTCATTTTAATTTATTATTATTACAAAATAAAAATTGTGATTTTCATTTTTTTTTAAATAATAAAAAGAAAAGACCAGAAAGGTGCAATTGAACTCTTCCCATAGATACTGAATTCCCACCAACGATAGATAAATATCTAGCGTGACGTCATATCCTCTACTAGGTAAATTAGTGATCGTTATTTTAGCAAGATGATAAAATAAACGAATGCCACCTAGTTGTCTACCTACGCAATAATATGGTCAAGAGAAAAACAGAAAAATTACGTGGGAATGTACACTGGTAGTCTTTGTAGGTGATCTAATTTTAAATAAGCAATATATTTTCGACAATGTGAAAAAAAAGATATAATAATGACATTTAACTTTTATTTTAGCAGGCCAATAAAGTAGAGTAAGCGCCGTTCCACTTCAGTTTATCAGATAAATATTCCTATGTTATTCGTACGGGGATAAAAATGAGGTTCACTAACTCATGATTTACTCAATTTTGGAGAATTTTAATTAGATAATTTGATCCATGATACCTACAGGTACAATAGATTACATTTATAAAATAAGTTTAACTTTTCTATGTGATCCAAAATGTGCACCCGTCCCATAACTCAGAACTTGCTCTAATAATAAAGAAAAAAAGTTTACCTCAATGTCCAGAAAATGTCGAAGCACATCACGTTCAACCAGAAGAAAGTAGCAAGAAAACTGATGTGGATCACAGAGCCTGGAAAAGAAATTCATTAACAAGAGCCAACTTACTATTTTTTTTATAAAGTGAATAACAATTAAAGTTAAAAAGAAGGAAGAGCAAACTTACCGAGGATAATACACCAATTCATTGGTAAAAGCTCAGTTGCCCAAGTGTCAACAATAAGACTGATGTAAGCGATGAGGAGGGACGAAACGTGAGCTAGAAGACTTTTCCCGTGAACCTTAGCCCGCAGTTCAGGCACAGCAGCATATACTCCTAGGGTGATGGCCAGGAAAATACAAGATATCGTCAAGAAAACCGGGTAAACGTAGCTACCCAAAAACTCACAGAACGTTAACGGGTCGTCGGATTTAGGGAAACAAACCATGGCATGTTCAACCACCGTGTCATCTTCGTACTGCCAGTTGTCAATACAGTAGTTCGTTGGGGATATGGAGTTGTTCCAAATTGGAACGTGAAGAGAACCGTTAGCCATCAAGTAGAACTTGTCGTCGGATTTTATGCTGGAGTAGAGAAGGAAATAGTTGGTGCATAGTGGACGACCACTTAGTTGTCTAAGATCTGATGGAGATTCTGTTTGATTGAGGTGATGGTGATGCATTTCGTAGAATTTAGGTTCCCAGAGATGTTCAGGTTGGCTGGCTCTTTCACAGTTATTGGAATAAACATCGTACAGTTCAGAAGGCTGGCAACATTTTCTGATACATGTTCCTTCTTTACAACGTTCCAAATGTTCTTTGACAGGATCCTTATGACAGGTTTGTACGAAGTACTCGATTTGGCCGTTAGCCATGATTGGAGCCACACAATAATGATCGAAATCCCTTATTATAGTTGGTGAACCAGGACTTTCCTTCAAAGTGGCAAATGTACCAGATCCAGTATAGACTAGATGTGCATCCACTGGATTTAAGTGAAACTTTTGCAACTGATCATTTTCCGTGCAGTTGAAAGTGTTGACTTCGCTGTTAACGTATTTGAATTCTACTCGGGGCAAAGACACAGTTGGGAAGAAATCGAAATCATAATAGCTGTCGGTACATTCGTTAGTTTCATAATTCATCAACTGGTTTTCGTTGCAGCATCTAGGTACGTTAGGAGGAGGTAAGCAGACTTCAGCTTGCCAAGAAAGTGCTCCATCTTTATCAAGAACGTGACTGACGCAGTATTCTCCTTGACGAACAATTATTTCGGCAGACATATGGAAAATATTCATATTGGGCAGAAGATGGAAATCCCCACCATGAAAAGTGATTTTCAGTTCTCTTTTGCTGCATTTTACTTCCTTGGTTATAATCATTTCCAGCCACTCAGTGTACACGGGAATAGGACGCAAGTGTTGATTCAAAACAGATATGTAAAGCCTTTCCTTGGATTTCGTACAATTCTGTCCAGTCCAAATTTCATCGAACTGACAACGGCATTTCTGCAACCTGGAATAAGCGTATAGTTCTGGGTCAGTGTAGTCCACTGTAATTGGTGCATCGTAATCATCATAGTAATCAGCTGGATCATAGTCAGCATAGAAGTTAGAATCGTTCACGGAACTCAAGTAGTCATTAGATGAAAAAGTTACATTGCTTTCAGAAAGATCAGGTGTTGTTAATTTTTCGACTTCAGGGATCTTTGACGATTCGGGAACTACATCTTTAGGGATATTGGACAATTCTACAACATCGTCACTAAGTACCGTAGAAGATACAGGAGGTTCATCTTCAGGGATCTTTGACGATCCTAGAACTTGATCTTCAAGTGTCTTTGACGATTCATGAACTTCCTTTTCTGAGATTTTTAACGATTCTAGAGCTTCTTTACTAGGAACCGTTGAAGATTCAGGAGCTTTAACTTCAGGGGTCTTTGGTGATCCTAGAACTTCATCTTCAGTGATCTTTGATGATCCTAGAACTTCATCACTAGGCACCGTTGAAAATTCAGGAGATTCCGCTTCAGGGATCTTTGACGATCCTAGAATTTGATCTTCAGGGATCTTTGAAAATCCTAGAACTTCCTCTTCAGGCATCGTTGACGATTCGGGAGTTTCATGGATCTTTGACAATCCTAGAACTTTATCCTCGGCAATCTTTGAAAATCCTGGAACTTCCTCTTCGGGCATCGTTGACGATTCAGGAACTTCCACTTCATCATCAATAGATTTCACTAACACCTTCTCAGTCACTACCGACTTTCCATTTTCGAAGTTTGTTACGGTTTCAACCGAATTTACTTTGGTTAAGTTAACATGTTCCGTTACGTTTTGAGCTAAAATTACACTTATAGAAAGCAAGAGAAATAGTAATGGGAATTTACACATATTGTCAAGTTTCTGCAAAAAAAAAGGATTTGTTACATATTCTAGTAACCAGTTACCATTAGCTATAAACTAAAATATTATTACGTATATGTGTTTGCGCTATATTAAGATCTGTGCTACAAGTTTTGAAGATCCTGAAATTGTACTGCAATCACGAGAATGCGCAAGACAAACAGGGATATCAAGCACATTTGTCAATGACGGGGAAAATTCCCAATAGAGCGCGAAACCGTCTCTGCTTGAGTGAATGGAGAGAAATTACCTAACTAGAGTATCAAGGTACCAAGATACACTAGTTGGGTATTACAGGATAGGTACCTAGAACTCTAGTTTTGGTAGTTGCAAGTTAGGTACCTGTAAATACATAAATTAGGTAGTTACAACTTAGGTACCTAGATATACTATTCGAGTAGGTAGTTACAAGATAGGTACCTAGATAGTAGATATCCTAGTTGCCTAGATACACAAGCTAAATACTCAAGTTAGGTACCAAGATACAGTAGGTAGGTAGTTGAAGGAACACTATTTAGGAAGTTAGAAGTTTAAGTAACCCGATACACTAGCAAGTTACAAGAAGGGCGGTTCGTCTCCACATGGCCTTGTTAAAACGAGCAACCGACCAGAGCGCAATTTCGAAATTAGCGCAATGACTAATTCGAACACACGCCCATTGCGCAATTTCGAGATTGGCGAGCCATTTCAGGGATCTTAAGACGCACAGCGCAATCTTAAAAGCGCAAATCGTTAAATTGCGTGCAACATGTGTATTACTACATAACACTCTCTAACTCTGCGTATATAGACTATTAACTCTTAAATCTACCTGATTATCATTATTTCAACGAACAAATATTATTGAATTTCAATGCAATTTTAAGCATAAAAGACGAGGCGAAAACCTTGCAAGAGCAGATATGAAATTTTTGCAATGTTGATAATTGAGATTCACATGACCACTAAACAAAAACTGTCCAAACAAATGAGGTACCATCGACCACAGTAGTTTAGAAACAGGATTGTACTGTTGATGAGACTGCTAATTAGTGTGAAATTTTTAAAGGAAAGATTAAAGCATAGCTATGTATTTAGTCTGTATAGTCAGCAGGTAGCATAGATACGCAAGGATAGAGTAGAATGGTGGTGTAGGTAGCATAGATACGCAAGGATAGAGTAGAATGGTGGTGTAGGTAGCATAGATACGCAAGGATAGAGTAGAATGGTGGTGTAGGTAGCATAGATACGCAAGGATAGAGTAGAATGGTGTTGTAATTAAATTTTAAACAGAATCTAATTTAGTCTCTTTTGATTTCAGAAAATGAAATTGTATAAAATTAAAACGGGAAAATAAAGAATGAAGTTAGGTTTTAAATTTGACTATTAGTTGAAATTGAGTCGAATGTAATACACTAATACATAGTCTCAAGGTTTGAAAAACATACACACCGTTGTAAGACACTTTAAGATGGCTACAGTTTAATAAGCAGTTTCTCTATCATTATTTTTACAGCTCAAATTATCACAGGAGGTGAAGACTGAAGAAAAAATGAACCTTGACTTTAACCGCAAAACCAGTTTTCCGGTCTTTTGAAACTGTATGGTAACTAACGTTTGAGGTCTGTGTATTTCGGTAACAAATCGTGATGTCCACATTTGGATTTTTTCATTACTAGAATTGAGTAAGTCTATCAACGCATGGAGTTACTTTAAGTATCTTCATTCTTATAGATAATATAATTTCTTCCAATTGTGACCAAAATTTGAAGGAAAAATATCAAAATAATGTTTTACAGAACCTAGGTAACTAGGAACCGTGTTCACCTGGGTAGATCATCCAGTAAACTGTCCTTAAAATGGAAAAAAAAGATTCCTAGATTATGAAAAGCACTTTAAGGTACACAGAAACACTTAACAGTGTGATATATACATGACACAAGCACACAGGGTATACAATCTTATCTAACACCGAAAGTGAAAAAATAGGCCTAAGCATATAGGCCGTGAGTAGAAAGAGAATGCCTTCTAAATCTCAGGACCTTATTCTATGTAGTTCACGGCACTTAATGCGATTAATTTATTTTGATCAAAATTTCAGCTATATGAGATGGAACTTAAAATTAAACATTTCCAAAGAAATATCTGGTAATCCTGACGTATTTTGAAGCTCTAGTTAGCAGTGGCAATATAGAAAAAAGGGATAAAGTACAGACACACTATAACATAAACAATACGGATTGAGGGGAAGCCACATGTCAAGGTAAATAATACAATATTACATAGCTTTGTATGAAGTATAGTTTAGTAAATATTATGAAGGACTTACCACTGAACCTTTTTTTAGTGAAAATACGAGTACACTCCTACCTGTACTATCTAGAATGTTATCGAGACATTTCTCCACAAGAAGTAAACAAATATTGTACTTCTTTAGCTAAATTAGCTGTGTTTTGTATCTTTAACATCTTTCTAGTAATGCCCTAGCTAACGAGATATTAATGTATATGGGACACAGATGGTACTGTAGATAGAAATAGAGACTCTTCGGTAATTTGAAATATGTGGTAATATATTCATATTATTGTAACCAGTGAAGCAGTGGTAATTGATGTTATGATATTTCAGAAACTTGATATTAAATGTCATATTGCGGTCATAATTGATCACTTTGATATTTAAAATAAAAATTCCTATGGTTTAGATTCTTTTTGGTAAGTTTCAAATCTGTGGGTGGATTAAAATGAAGAATTTTTTCCTAATGAATCTGTACATATGGTACAGTAACGTATACAAAATGTGTATCATGGATACAGCAACATCTACTAAATGTGTATCATGGATACAGTATTTAATATATACTGAATGTGTATCATGGATACAATGATGTGTACCTACCCTGGGTACAGTAATATATATTGAATGTGTATCATGGATGCTATGATAATGTGTAGCTACCTATCCTGGATACAGTAACATACATTGAATGTGTACCATGGATACAGTAATATATACTTGATATATATCATGGATACCATGATAATGTAAATCATGGTCCCATGGATACTGTAACATATACTGAATGTGTATCATGGATACAGTAACATATACTGTATGTGTATCATGGATACCATGATATGTATAATGGATACTGTAATATATACTGAATGTGTATCCTGGATACCATGATAATATATACCTATCCTAGATACAATAACATATACTGAATGTGTACCATGGATACCATGATAATGAACATCATGGATACAGAAACTTATACCGAATGTGTATCATGGATACTTACTATTTTAAACTCACGCATCAAATTTCATTATAACAAAGGATAGAAACAATAGATTTCAACCAATTAGGCTAGAACGTGGGAACATGACTAAATTACGAATTAGTTTATGAATGAACGGCAATGAGGTGAAACCCCCACAACTAGGTAGTCAATTAGACTCATTACCATCATTGATTGGTTGGTGTACGGTAGGTGTTGGTGTCGGTAATATTGGTACCGGTAAATTCCCTTCAAGACTCCATATCATAGAAATAAAGAACAAATAAAAATTAATACTTAACAAATAAATATTGAACATATAAACAATTCCTATTAATAAGGGAGTGATACCACACATGATTAAAATGAAGTTTATTATATCCATATATATGAAGTTTTATATAAATTTCAGACTATATTCTTGACCTTGTTTTTATTTAGCATAAAAAGCAATTTTGAATAATGAATATTACAATTGACTAAAATTCTAAATAAATAAAATAATTTTTACTTAAACAGATATAAAGAATGAGAAAAAATGTAACAAATGTTAAGAACATCTAACAAATATTGAGAACATCTAACAAATATTGAGAACATCTAACAAATAATAAGAACATCTAACAAATATCAAGAACATCTAAAAAATATCAAGAACATCTAACAAATATCAAGAACATCTAACAAATATCAAGAACATCTAACAAATATTGAGAACATCTAACAAATAATAAGAACATCTAACAAATAATAAGAACATCTAACAAATATCAAGAACATCTAACAAATATCAAGAACATCTAACAAATATCAAGAACATCTAACAAATATCAAGAACATCTAACAAATATCAAGAACATCTAACAAATATCAAGAACATCTAACAAATATCAAGAACATCTAACAAATATCAAGAACATCTAACAAATATCAAGAACATCTAACAAATATCAAGAACATCTAACAAATATCAAGAACATCTAACAAATATCAAGAACATCTAACAAATATCAAGAACATCTAACAAATATCAAGAACATCTAACAAATAATAAGAACATCTAACAAATATCAAGAACATCTAACAAATATCAAGAACATCTAACAAATATCAAGAACATCTAACAAATATCAAGAACATCTAACAAATATCAAGAACATCTAACAAATATCAAGAACATCTAACAAATATCAAGAACATCTAACAAATATCAAGAACATCTAACAAATATCAAGAACATCTAACAAATATCAAGAACATCTAACAAATATTAAGAACATCTAACAAATATTAAGAACATCTAACAAATATCAAGAACATCTAACAAATATTAAGAACATCTAACAAATATTAAGAACATCTAACAAATATTAAGAACATCTAACAAATATCAAGAACATCTAACAAATATCAAGAACATCTAACAAATATTAAGAACATCTAACAAATAATAAGAACATCTAACAAATATTAAGAACATCTAACAAATATCAAGAACATCTAACAAATATTAAGAACATCTAACAAATATTAAGAACATCAAACAAATATTAAGAACATCTAACAAATATCAAGAACATCTAACAAATAATAAGAACATCTAACAAATATTGAGAACATCTAACAAATAATAAGAACATCTAACAAATATTAAGAACATCTAACAAATATTAAGAACATCTAACAAATATTAAGAACATCTAACAAATATTAAGAACATCTAACAAATATTGAGAACATCTAACAAATAATAAGAACATCTAACAAATATTGAGAACATCTAACAAATAATAAGAACATCTAACAAATATTAAGAACATCTAACAAATATTAAGAACATCTAACAAATATTAAGAACATCTAACAAATATTAAGAACATCTAACAAATATTGAGAACATCTAACAAATAATAAGAACATCTAACAAATAATAAGAACATCTAACAAATAATAAGAACATCTAACAAATAATAAGAACATCTAACAAATATTAAGAACATCTAACAAATATTGAGAACATCTAACAAATAATAAGAACATCTAACAAATAATAAGAACATCTAACAAATATTGAGAACATCTAACAAATAATAAGAACATCTAACAAATATTAAGAACATCTAACAAATAATAAGAACATCTAACAAATATTGAGAACATCTAACAAATATTAAGAACATCTAACAAATAATAAGAACATCTAACAAATATCAAGAACATCTAACAAATATCAAGAACATCTAACAAATATCAAGAACATCTAACAAATATCAAGAACATCTAACAAATATCAAGAACATCTAACAAATATTGAAAACATCTAACAAATATCAAGAACATCTAACAAATATCAAGAACATCTAACAAATATTGAAAACATCTAACAAATATCAAGAACATCTAACAAATATTGAAAACATCTAACAAATATTGAGAACATCTAACAAATAATAAGAACATCTAACAAATAATAAGAACATCTAACAAATAATAAGAACATCTAACAAATATTAAGAACATCTAACAAATATTGAGAACATCTAACAAATATTAAGAACATCTAACAAATAATAAGAACATCTAACAAATATCAAGAACATCTAACAAATATCAAGAACATCTAACAAATATTGAGAACATCTAACAAATATTAAGAACATCTAACAAATATCAAGAACATCTAACAAATAATAAGAACATCTAACAAATATCAAGAACATCTAACAAATATCAAGAACATCTAACAAATATTGAGAACATCTAACAAATAATAAGAACATCTAACAAATATCAAGAACATCTAACAAATATCAAGAACATCTAACAAATATCAAGAACATCTAACAAATATCAAGAACATCTAACAAATATCAAGAACATCTAACAAATATCAAGAACATCTAACAAATATCAAGAACATCTAACAAATATTAAGAACATCTAACAAATATCAAGAACATCTAACAAATATCAAGAACATCTAACAAATATTGAGAACATCTAACAAATAATAAGAACATCTAACAAATATCAAGAACATCTAACAAATATCAAGAACATCTAACAAATATTAAGAACATCTAACAAATATCAAGAACATCTAACAAATATTAAGAACATCTAACAAATATTTAGAACATCTAACAAATATTAAGAACATCAAACAAATATTAAGAACATCTAACAAATATCAAGAACATCTAACAAATATTAAGAACATCTAACAAATATTGAGAACATCTAACAAATAATAAGAACATCTAACAAATATTGAGAACATCTAACAAATATCAAGAACATCTAACAAATATCAAGAACATCTAACAAATATTAAGAACATCTAACAAATATTGAGAACATCTAACAAATAATAAGAACATCTAACAAATATTGAGAACATCTAACAAATAATAAGAACATCTAACAAATATTAAGAACATCTAACAAATATTAAGAACATCTAACAAATATTGAGAACATCTAACAAATAATAAGAACATCTAACAAATAATAAGAACATCTAACAAATATCAAGAACATCTAACAAATATTAAGAACATCTAACAAATAATAAGAACATCTAACAAATATTAAGAACATCTAACAAATAATAAGAACATCTAACAAATATTGAGAACATCTAACAAATATCAAGAACATCTAACAAATATCAAGAACATCTAACAAATATTAAGAACATCTAACAAATATTGAGAACATCTAACAAATAATAAGAACATCTAACAAATATTGAGAACATCTAACAAATAATAAGAACATCTAACAAATATTAAGAACATCTAACAAATATTAAGAACATCTAACAAATATTAAGAACATCTAACAAATATTAAGAACATCTAACAAATATTGAGAACATCTAACAAATAATAAGAACATCTAACAAATATTAAGAACATCTAACAAATATTAAGAACATCTAACAAATATCAAGAACATCTAACAAATATTGAGAACATCTAACAAATAATAAGAACATCTAACAAATATTAAGAACATCTAACAAATATCAAGAACATCTAACAAATATTGAGAACATCTAACAAATAATAAGAACATCTAACAAATATTAAGAACATCTAACAAATATCAAGAACATCTAACAAATATTGAGAACATCTAACAAATAATAAGAACATCTAACAAATATTGAGAACATCTAACAAATAATAAGAACATCTAACAAATATTAAGAACATCTAACAAATATTAAGAACATCTAACAAATATCAAGAACATCTAACAAATAATAAGAACATCTAACAAATATTGAAAACATCTAAAAATATCAAAAACATCTAAAAATATCAAGAACATCTAACAAATAATAAGTAGGAGAAAGTTTGTGCAGAGAACATGAATAATAAAAAAATTGACTAAAATATTAAATAAATGGAATAGAATTAACTTTAACAAATATTAAGTGTTGAGGTGTCACTCAATTGTAACGCCTGAATGATGTGACGTAACACTTAGCACGTGACGTCACACTAGTTACGGTTGAGTCACTGTAGCGTAATAATGTGACTCAATTAGGCTGTACATTATTTGGAATTAATTTGATATGTTAATGGAGTACATGTGAACAGCATGTAATTGAGTGAATAGCCTAGGGAAAGTTCTGAGTTATTGAACAGTGCTACATTTTCAATCATGAGAAGGAATATAGAAATTTATATTTAACTTTTATTTTCATTGGTATCCATGATACCTGTATGTATCATGGATACCAAGGTCCAAGTTAATTACAAGTTATTTGATGATTAATTTATACTGTTTCTACATGATCGAAAATTTGGGGCCGTTCGATAACTCAGAACTTATACCCAATACCGTTACACTAATATTTCAGGTAGCGATCAAATTCTAAATATTGGATTCAATGTTAAAGTGCAGACTACGAATAAAATCTACCAAATATTAATAGGGATATCGCACTACTAAATACTAATATTAAAAGTAGTACATTGCTATTTTTTCTATCCAGAAGTTAAGTCCACGTTCCATCCGAAGGTACAGGAACAGTTCTACAAGGTCACTTGAACGCGCAGAACTGGACTACCTAACTCACTTTTAGGCCCATACGCCAAACTATGCAGCTAGGACTAATTTCGGTATCTAGGATACGACACCCTGTGTATCTTGGATACCTAAGACTAAAGATAGGTAGGGTTTGTTTCAGTACACTATGTAGCAAAGGTTAAGAGTGACTGTGTGTATACCTACACAAACAAGACACTTTGAGAATCAAACAATGGATTTTGAAATCACTGCGACAACGTAAACTAAGGAAATCATGCGAGAAATAATACAAATAACACTTTAGTGGGTTAGGTAATTAGGCTAGGAAATAATGTGACAAGTGGTGTAAATGATAAACAAAAATAAGATGCATTTTATCTTATCTATTGGCAGTTTGTTTTGATTTGGGCAGAGCCACACGTGACTGAGCTTTACAGGAGAGACACACATACACACCTCTCACTATCACCGTTGGAACAACACTAAAAAAATTACGTGAAAAATTGGGTAACTGGCAACTTTAATCACCACAATCTTTTTGAAGTTTTATCTTTCTCAGATTATATTATAAGCTTAAATATCTATAAATAGTGTATATATATGTAATTAGTTCATTAGTAAGTATCTTTTAATAGTAGATAAGTGCAGAGGAATTACGTTTAATTGATCTATTTGTAGAGAGAAGCGTCAAGCGTGTGCGGGTGCCACGTACTGATGGAATTTTTCGGTAATTCGGATCGATATCTTCTTCATCTTTTTCGGTTGAACCACAGACAGAAAGGTTAGAACCTTTCTAACCTTTTCCTTATCTCTTCAATCTATTGGATAATAGATGGTGATGATTTCTTATCACATCATTATTTTTATTTACTTTTATTATCAAATCCTAATTTTATTACAGTTTTACAGTTGTCATTCGTTTATCTAATCTTTACAAAATGGGTAATAAATAATTCAAAAAATGTAGTTTAGTTTTAATTAACTGAATTGTTAATCATTTTCAATTCTATATTCATTAGATCTAATCTCATAATCTATAAGGGTTTTTAATTAGATGAGACGAAGTCCAGCAATACCTATAGGAATAGGGATATAGGATTGAAGTAGGACACTAGGATATATAATAATTAATGCTCTCGGAGAGCACAATAATTAATCGGTGCCTATGACGTCATTCAATTTATTGTCTCTACTATTTTTATCTTTAACTGAACGTAAAATATGATACACATGTCCAGAGATATTAATTTAATATAACATGCATTATAATTTTACTTCACTATATACACTATTTTGATGTTTAATATTTATTTAGTCCAATCAAAGCCTTTGGCGTAAATATTAGCGAACAAATATTAGCAATCTGGAGGTAGGTAGGTATATTATTTCCTTATCTTATCGAGTAAATATATAGTGGTGTAAATCATTAAATGGACACTATACCTTAGAACCTATATTCACAACATTTTTTAGTCATTATAAGTCTGTATAAACGGAAAAATATGAAATAGCATGAATATATAATTATATAGTGAATAGACATAAATGGATTTCGCAAAGTTGACCCATCCTTTTCAAAGGTCGTTTTGGGATGGATTAACTTTTAAAATGAACTTTGAACATTTGTACAATTCGTTTAGTGTATAACTGTATATGCTATACAATTCTTGCGAAAGTAATGTTTTTGAAACTTATTATTTTATTGGTAATTTGAATATATTTACTGTATTTTTGCTCCGAGTCTTGCATTTAAGTTTCCAACAAAAGTAATTTTTATTAATTATTCAAAATACAACACTGAAAATGGAACGTCAACAATATATAGAAAAAATAATTATTATACCACTGCTGCAAATGAAGATAAGAATTTGTTGGATGCAGAATAGAAAATTAAGTAATTAATTTTATTAATAAATATATTAATACTTTTTTATTATTGTTATTAAATAAAAAAAAACGGAATGGGTTATCTTTACAAGGTCATGTCCGGGATATGGGTCATCTTTACAAGGTCACTTTCTGGGATGGCTGACATTGGTCATCTTTATTACCTATATAGAGCAAAAAGTTTGGAATAGGTTAATTTTACAAGCTAGATTCATATAAACTTCCTTGAAATACCTTGATAAAATTCGGTACATAGGATATATGAGATTCAAAATAAGTCTGCGTGTTACACTAGCTGCTAGCTGACAATTAAGTATAATGTATCACATTAATCATAATTAACAAATTATTAATAAAATACATTCAGTAGTAAATCCCCCACGAATCCGTTAGCTGATAATAATTGCTCTAAATAATTTTACAACGAATAGCCACTGGCAACACTTTACCTTGGAGATCTAACTGAATAAAATCTTTTAAAAAATGATAACCAAAGCCTAGCTTCTGGAAATAATTGGAAGATGCGCGCGCAGCAGCACACTCTGCCTAAATAAATTACAAATGGTTAAGTAAGTTCTTCTTTTAATGTGTGAGACTACGATTTTGGTACAAATACATGGTTACTATTCAGTAGTCCGACACCCCAATAGTCCGACAGTTTTATGATTCTTTACTGATTTAACATAAAATAGGTTAGGTATATGGATAATGGGTGTAGGTCATAAGCCCCCCTCCCCCCTGGTCATGAGCCCCCAGCCCCCCGGTCATGAGCCCCCTCCCCCCGGTCAAGAGCCCTTCCGGTCATGAGCCCCCCTGTTTTTTAATCCTTATTTACCTATATTATTTAATCCTTATTGACACTTTTGTAGTTCATTACTGATTAAACATAAAATATATGTATATCGGGAGCGTGCCGGCCCCCAAACCCCTCTGCCAGGTCATTAAACAATCATGAAGTGTGCAGTACGACAAACTAGCGGATACAACAAACTACATTAGCAACTCTCAGTTATTTCTATTTAAGTAGTTCTTCATATATTTAACTAGGTAAATAAGGATTAAAAAAACAGGAAGGGGGGGGGGGGCTTATGACCTAGGGGGGGGGGGGGGCTCATGACCGGGGAGGGGCTCGTGACTGGGGGGGCTCATGACCAGGGGGGGGGGGGGAAAGGGGCTCTTGACCGTACCCCATGGATATCGAACCCCCCTGCCAGGTCATTAAACAGTCATGAACTATGTAGTGAAAAAAACTAGCTGATACAACAAACTATATTAAATTATGAAATCAAATGAGGAATTGCATCATACTAATTAATATTAGAAATAGAGTAAAATAAAAGAATGTTATAAAATTTGAAAAATGAAAGAAATAAAAAATTATTTTATTATATAGAGTAGTTATTAATTGAGTATACCAATTTAATCATATTTTTTATTTTAATCAAAAAATAAAACGAAAAATAACACAGAAAGATGTAACTGTCGGACTAGTGGGGCGTCGGACTAATGGCACGTCCCCCCGATATATACCACGTTGAGTATTGTTGAGTAAACTGACTGTTTTATCTCGCTCTAGCGGAACGTTCTGTTTCTAGCTTTACAGTGGGCTCATTGATAATTTTAACTCTTATCTAGGTACCTAGGTAGGAAACTGCAAAGGGACAGCACAAAATACCTAGGTACCTACTTACATAGTTAGGTAGGACCCTAAGTACCTAATTCCAATATCTTTTACATCAGTCTCCCCATGAATAATAAGTAGTTTACTTGTTAACTTAAAACTCATTACCTGTGATTACCTTCTTTTTAAAGAGAATCTAAGCTAGGTATAAAATAGTGGGGGTACGGTCAAGAGCCCCCACGGTTAAGAGCCCTTCCGGTCACGAGCCCCCCCCCGGTCATAAGCCCCCCTCCTGTTTTTTTAATCTTTATTTACCTAGTTAAACAAATGAAGAACTACTTAGATAGAAATAACTGAGAGTTGCTAATGAAGTTTGTTGTATCCGCTAACTTGTTGTACTTCACACTTCATGATTGTTTAATGACCTGGCAGGGGGGTTGGGGGGCGGCACGCCCCCCGATATACATATATTTTATGTCTAATCAGTAATGAACTACAAAAGTGTCAATAAGGGTTAAATAATATAGGTATATAAGGATTTAAAAACAGGGGGGCTCGTGACCGGGGGGGCTCATGACCGGGAGGGCTCTTGACCGGGGGTTTATGATCTAGATGGGCTCATGACCGGGGGGAGGCTCTTGACCGGGGGGGGGGGGGGGGGCTTATGACCTACACCCAAAATAGTGTAGGTAGGTACCTACCTAGGTAATATGTTTTAAATAATACTTTCATTTAAACTGTAAGTCTTTCCGTCTTTTTTTCTTCAGAATTTCTTTCTTTTTGATGTTTGTGTAGTTAAGACAATTGTGTTAATTTAAAAATATTGATATTAGTCTACCTACCTAGGTAGCTGTGTTTTCGTTTAACTACAAAAATTGGCCCAGTTGCGAAATACGAAAATAAGGGTTTTTGTGTTATTTAAATGATGCCTTTCATGAAATACGACACCTTCCAAATATAAAAAAATAAATATAACACCTCGATCTATTTAACTACGATACAAAAATTTGTTATTATATTTATTCTAATTATTATTGAATTCAAATGATTTCATTACTAATACTTGAATGTAAATTAAGAGGAGTCGGATTGTTTTAACATCGTCTCTGTATAGCTGTCATGAAAAGTGACTCCCTTGAATTTCTCCCCGTAGGAATACTAAAGAGATGCGATTTAATTGCCATGTGAGGTGTCGAATCAATGAATTTAAAAGACGGCCTTTATACCCCAGTTGCAAAACACGACTCCTTGCAAAATATCATAGGATAATAGCCTGGTTAGGTTAGGTTTATGATATGATTAGGTTAGAATATGATATTTATACATATAACCAAAACTACGATTTAGAATGAACTACATTTTTAAATGAAACCTAAACTACGTTTTAGTTGTCTATTTATTACATGTCAGAATATTTTAAGATCGAGGAGTCGGATCGAATTCTTGTATTTCAAAGGAGTCGTATTTCGCAACTGGGCCCAAAAATTGGTAATCTTCGTTATTTTCAAATAGATATTCGAAACTCAGAAATCAAACTGAAACGCACAAATCGCGTTGAGGGTTAAGTTTCGACTTATAGGACAGTCCATATTTTCGATCACTTGAAGAACCAGGTAGCTAGGTATATAAAAATTAAAAAAAAAGAACGAGTTAAATTATAATTATTATGTCCTAATATATTTCTGGTGTTAGCGAAAATGTGAAACCGTTCGGTAACTGGGAACTTACCCTACTTTGGTTCCTATAATAGATATAGCTGTGTACCTACCTACCTTCCATGGGTATAACTTACGAGGAAGTGAATTGTGAATTGTTTGCTATAAGCTATTGCTATACCTACCTACACTGCACATACCTACTTACTGAAGCGGACATGGACGACCACAAAAAAGGTGGGTTAGGTATACTTAGTTATTTACTCCTTTTACTCTCTAATTTAGTGTATTTAATTATTATTATTATGATATCCGATAATTTTCTTATGATAACAGGTAGTTAGATGTAATAATTCAAAAAAATTAACTAATAAATCTTTAAAATAATAATTAAGTAAAAATGCACTTTTAGTTAAATTAAACAACTCTTTATTTATATATTTATATATTAACCTTCAATTGTTCATATATGAATTTTAAAATTTTGCTGGCTTAGATAGATATCCAATGTCAAGAACGCCAACAATTTCCTAGTCTTCGTTTGAATGAATGTAATAATCAATTATTTATATTATATTCTTCAACCTACTGTACTATATGTAAATTATTTGTTGTTATTACAATTATTCAATTTCTCGATTATGTGATTTTTTCTCTGCCCTTTTATTTTTTAATCTTTGTTTGTTTGGGGTAAGTTTCGACTTACCGAACGTTTCAACATTTTCGGTCTTATAGGACAAAAGTATACTACAAATTTAGAATTATGATTTAACTTATGTTTCAGTTGGTATCCATGATACATGCGAGTATCATGGATACAATTGAAATGACAGTTCAAAAATAATTATATTTTTTTCTTACATGATCGAAAATGTGGAACAGTCCGATAACTCAGAACTTACCCTATTAACTATATTAGCCCATACCTAAATTTACTGTCATATATTCCATAAATTTACAATACATTTTCCGTTCAGTGAAGTAACGTATCTAATTCTACTCTTCAATTCATTCTTCTTTTTACTTTCCATTTCATTGAAGTACGTTGTGTTTTTGTTGTTGCTAGACATCCATTGAAAGGAGCAAGTACGGAGGTGGGCTTGACCTTGAGAAAGAACTTGACCTTGATAAAAGCTTTCTCTTTACAGAGACGATTCTGCTTCTTGTGGTAATTCCAACCCGGATTTCAGTAATTGTTACTATTTCTTTTTGTGTCTCTGAGATAAATGCGAATCATAATATTAAACGAAAGATTCTAGAAATAGTAAAATTTACCAAGGTTTCTAGTTTAGGTTACGAATTATCGGACAGTTTCACATCTTCGGTCATTTAGGAAAAATAATAGTAAATTGACATTTTAACTTGTAATTTTAATTGGTATCCGTGATACCTGCATGTAGGTAATTACGTATCATGAAAATAAATTAAAATAATGAGTTAAAATGTCAATTTATTCATCTTTTTTATATGTGACTGAAAATCAACGCCGCCTTTAAAAAAATGCTCATGGCAAAAAGTTTAGAACAATTGATTTTAACGGAGCCTTTCACACTTGCGTTAGAGAAAATGTTGGTGAAAAAATGCAAGTGTGAAGGGGACCTAACACTTACTCAATAATGCGAAAGGCTTATTTAATCTGTATCTACTATTAATCTAGGAAAATGTATTTTCTAATGTATTTACATGAAATTCATGTTACTCTGCTTACAATCTACGTCTACTGATTTAGAATCTAAAGAAACAATGATCAGCGTTAGTAGTGATTTCATTCTTTTTGTACTAAATAGGAAAAGGATGTCTTTTTAAAAATAACATAAAATTTAACTAATTTGGTACTCTCTTTCTTCAGGGTTCTGATCCATTTTCAATTCGTTCGAATTTAGAATCTTTCTGTTCCACTCGGGGTCCTTAAATGTTAAACTCTTTTTCAGGTACTCAACTAGGAAGAAGTCCCAGCCGTTACGAAAACAAGGAAGTGAGTACATTATTTATTCTGGAACGATATGACTCATCGTCCATAATGGCTATGCTAACTATCCATTCTAACGACCTGATGTTGACTCTTCGCCTTAAGTTTGGCATGAATTAATTACCTACCTATCCATATTGTATTATTTATCTTCCTACTCAAGATTTACCTACATGTCTTACTGTGATTACCTGCCTTGTTGATTCTATTAATACCTTCATTCTTTTAATTATATATATACTTAGATTTTATTATTTACCTATCTTGATTTCATAACTTACCTACATGGGTTTTATTACTTACCTACCTAGATTTTATTACTTACCTACCTAGATTTTATTACTTATTTGCCTAGATTTTATTACTTACCTACCTAGATTTTATAATTTACTTACCTAGATTTTATTGATTACCTACCTAGATTTTTATCACCTACCTACTTAGATTGATATTGTAAATATGTCATGTGAAGCAATGACATATGATCATATCTTAGGTAAGGTGAGATTATTAATATCAAATCACCACGAATTTATTGATTTCGAATTCTCGAAACCTTTTAAATTCTGTCAAAATTGTCCAATTTTTCATCTGCAAACTTTATCGCATTTGATATTTGATGCTATACTGTGCAGAACATTTTATTATTTTTCATCAGATATATTAATTTGAGTTATAAAGTGAATATCTATTTTCATTTCTTAAACAATTTATGCTCTTTTTGAGTCTAGACGAGATTTTCTTGTAGGTAGTTCGATACTCGGAGAAACAGAGGAAATTTGTTAAGGCTCGGGTGTAGATCGTATAGATTAAATTTATTATTGTAGATTGATTGTTCTGTGGAGCATTTATAAGTTCATTTAGTTATGGTAGGTCATAAGTTTCAATCAGGTTTATATGTTCTAAATAATCTTGATGTTTTGCAAAAGGCTGAAAAAAAAAGTCATCAAAAAATTATCTTAATGACAGCCATAAAAATTCGAGTTTTAATAAATTCTCGTTTGTCTTTCTTTCGGCTATTTCTGCTGAGTCATCTTACTGAATGGACAAAAGATGTTGTTTATATTCTATTGAAAAGAATTTAATGTTTGTTGATTTCTTTGAACCATTCAATATTTTCTAATTAGCTACGTACTCCCATATCAGAATTTTTGTAGGTTTTATAAAAGATAATAAGACGATGCTCTTCAATATCAATTCATAAAAAGGTAAAGAAAAAATACTGATGATTTGATTAAAAGAATATCTATTAAGAAAGATATTTACACATAGAGAGACTGAACCAAGACCCGGGGAAACGCCATCTCTGGGCTAGGTAGAGAATGGGACTGCCCGAGTCTTCTGGCAAGGCATAACATTAAAAATAACGAATTAATTTATTACAACACTATTAAATTTGATCATTTATCTAGTGGCTGTGAGGGAGGTGAAGAAACCACCGGCAGTTCTTTCCAAATTGAGGGTAGCGGGGTAATCGAATCTGTGCAGGGGTTCGGGGTGTGGGGTGGTGGTTGGGACAACTGGGATCAAAGTGTTGGCTCTAAGTGTTGCAACGGGGCGGGGAGTCTGGACGGGAACTGGGAGAATTGGGGGGCGGGCCTCTGGGATGAAAGTGGTAAGGGGAGCTTGGGGCAGAGCCCTGTGGGGTGTCTGGCGGGGTGTGTAAGGAGTTTCGGTTGTAAGGGAAACGGTTGCCTTCAGGTTACCAAGGTTTTCCTTGATAAGACCCTCGACTCCGAGAACTTCATAACCGACTCCTTCTCCAGCCCTCCAGTAAACCTTAACTCTGTTTCCATCTTGTTGAATGTAGGAGTAGAAACCGTACAATAGACCGTCGGGACCGTATTTCTGACCACTTGTGGTACCGTCTTCCTGGAACAGCTGATGACCGAAGTTTGCACCGTCTTGGTACGACTCATACGACAGAATTCTGACGTTGGGGTTTTGAGGGTCAGCTGTTGGATTAGGACCGGTAGCCCTCTGTTGAGGCATTGCAAGGCAAACGCCTAACAGAGCTGCTACTATCAACTGAAACGAGAAAGAGAAAACATCAGATTTTGAACTGTGAAAATCATCTAAACCACTATGTACTTAAACTAGATTGAGCCAAGTGGAGAAAAGGTCATCTTCTAAACCACAAATTCCTACAATTTTAACTTTGAAATCATCAGAATTGTATGGGTGACCTGACATCAAAAAATATCAATATTTAGTTGACGACTCGAGATATGATTTATTTCGATTTTAAGCCAAGCTGTCGTACTCTTCAAAGTTTATAATTTAAAGGTAACTTGTTGCCTGTAGCATTTACTGGACAACAGGAAACTAAACAAGGTAGCTATTGTCGTAAAGTTCAGGGATACTCTTAATGTCAATAGTTAAGAACTTTAATTTAAGAACAAAAGTTAAATGGTAGATATAACTATCTTAAATATTCACTTAAATTCTACTTCCAGATATTTAAGTTTGTATCACAGTTGAATACACCATCGGATCACTCACAGTTTGTCTCATTGTGATAATGTTTACTAGCCAGTTCTCTTCACTACAGTATTGACTTCTAAGCTCAGCCAGCAGCTTTTATACAGCCCTCGTGTGACGTCAGCTCAAGGATGCCAGGAAGAAACTGAGGGAACTAGCAAAAACAAGATCATAGGACGCGGTGCCTGTGCTCGGAGTTATACAGTCCCTCCCATATGTTGCTGCCAGGTGCGTCTGGAGAGGTAGATGAAAATATGAGAGGGAATATAAGTTTTGTCTGATTTTGGTACCTACTTGTCGTTAGAGTACCTGGATTTTGGTACCTACTTGTCACTAGAGTACATAGATTTTGGTACCTACTTGTCGATAGAGTACCTGTAATTTGGTGTCTAGATGTCGCTACAATACCTAAATTTTGGTACCTAATTGTTGCTCGAGTACCTAGATTTTGGAGCCTAGATGTTGCGAAAGTACCTAGATTTTGGTAGTTAGAGTACCTAGATTTTGAAACCTGGTTGTCGCTAGTTGAGAGGGAATGGAATTTTTGGCAGATTTTGGTAACTAGGTGTCGTAGAACACAAAATAATAAGAGATGAATAAGTCGAACACCTCAATTTTATGGTAATTTAGGACAAATAACTTGCTGGTGTGTGGTCTGTGGCAGATTGTAAGTAGTCTATAGCAGAAGTAGATAGTTTATGGCAGATTTAGATAGTTTATGGCAGATTTAGATAGTTTATGGCAGATTTAGATAGTTTATGGCAGATTTAGATAGTTTATGGCAGATTTAGATAGTTTATGGCAGATTTAGATAGTTTATGGCAGATTTAGATAGTTTATGGCAGATTTAGATAGTTTATGGCAGATTTAGATAGTTTTTGGCATATTTAGATAGTTTATCGCAGATTTAGATAGTTTATCGCAGATTTAGATAAGTTTATATAAGTTTATCGCAGATTTAGATAAGTTTATATAAGTTTATCGCAGATTTAGATAGTTTATGGCAGATTTAGATAGTTTATGGCAGATTTAGATAGTTTATGGCAGATTTAGATAGTTTATGGCAGATTTAGATAGTTTATGGCAGATTTAGATAGTTTATGGCAGATTTAGATAGTTTATGGCAGATTTAGATAGTTTATGGCAGATTTAGATAGTTTATGGCAGATTTAGATAGTTTATGGCAGATTTAGATAGTTTATGGCAGATTTAGATAGTTTATGGCAGATTTAGATAGTTTATGGCAGATTTAGATAGTTTATGGCAGATTTTGATAGTTTATGGCAGATTTAGATAGTGTATGGCAGATTTAGATAGTGTATGGCAGATTTAGATAGTTTATGGCAGATTTTGATAGTTTATGGCAGATTTTGATAGTTAATGGCAGATTTAGGTAATTTATGGCAATTTTATGTGGTTTATGGCTGATTTTATGTGGTTTATGGCTGATTTTATGTGGTTTATGGCTGATTTTATGTGGTTTATGGCTGATTTTATGTTGCATGGATACAGCTCTATATAATTATGTTCAGTTGTCTCATATAACAGGAATGCGGTTCAAGAACCACTTTCGGTAAGATGAAAATGAAAATCTGGATCATTATGTTTGGTTGTCCTTCAAAAATAATTGAAAAACCCTTTGAGAATGACTATTTCAACAGATGTGATTATTGAATGTGTTTGGGATGTTATTCTAGGTGAAGAATATACTCATATTATGGACCCTTCCACAT
>CANNZV010000034.1:19366-51217 GCA_947561585.1 Caprella mutica | reverse complement strand
ATTTAAGAAAAATATACATATAATAATTATAAATAAATTTATAATTTAATTGCATGCTATATTCATTGTTACCGATTGAAATTTTTATTTGTACTAAATATTATATTATTTATATGATCGAAGATGTGGAACTGTTCGATAATTCGGAAGTTACCCAACCCTGCAATGTTGTATATTTTTTACTTTAGTAGGAAGACTTTAAATCAATTAACAAAAAATGTGCATACTATACATATGGAATATACTATTTTAAAAACTATAAATAGGTATTGTGTCATTATCTATTATTGTATAAAATTAATTAATGTACTAGGAATCTTTTTAGTATTTTTATTTTGTTTTCTACAATAAAAATAGTAAGGGAGTTTTAATAACTAATTTCTTAAATTGCACGGTATATAAAATTCATACGAAATTAGTTAGTTATATTTATATGCTAACTGTATTTAATTCATTTATTATTTAGATATGGGACTAGGGTAAGCTCCGAATTATTGGACAGTCCCACATTTTCGATCATATAAGAATTTTTTTCATTAAACCGAGTTATTTTAATTGGTATCCATGATACTTGCAGGTATTTTAATTGGTATCCATGATACTTGCAGGTATTTTAATTGGTATCCATGATACTTGCAGGTATTTTAATTGGTATCCATGATACTTGCAGGTATTTTAATAGGTATCCATGATACTTGCAGGTATTTTAATAGGTATCCATGATACTTGCAGGTATTTTAATAGGTATCCATGATACTTGCAGGTATTTTAATTGGTATCCATGATACTTGCAGGTATTTTAATAGGTATCCTTGATACTTGCAGGTATTTTAATTGGTATCCATGATACTTGCAGGTATTTTAATAGGTATCCTTGATACTTGCAGGTATTTTAATAGGTATCCATGATACCTGCAGGTATTTTAATTAGTATCCATGATACTTACAGGTATTTTAATAGGTATCCATGATACCTGCAGGTATTTTAATAGGTATCCTTGATACTTGCAGGTATTTTAATAGGTATCCATGATACCTGCAGGTATTTTAATTAGTATCCATGATACTTGCAGGTATTTTAATTGGTATCCATGATACTTGCAGGTATTTAATAGGTATCCATGATACTTGCAGGTATTTTAATTGGTATCCATGATACTTGCAGGTATTTAATAGGTATCCATGATACTTGCAGGTATTTTAATAGGTATCCATGATACTTGCAGGTATTTTAATAGGTATCCATGATACCTGCAGGTATTTTAATAGGTATCCATGATACTTGCAGGTATTTTAATAGGTATCCATGATACCTGCAGGTATTTTAATAGGTATCCATGATACTTGCAGGTATTTTAATAGGTATCCATGATACTTGCAGGTATTTTAATAGGTATCCATGATACTTGCAGGTATTTTAATAGGTATCCATGATACTTGCAGGTATTTTAATAGGTATCCATGATACTTCCAGGTATTTTAATTGGTATCCATGATGTATACCAATGGATAGTGTAATATCAATAAAAATAAAAGTTAAAATTCATTATTTAATTTTTCTTACATGGTCGATAATGTGAAACCGTCCTATAACTCAAAAGTTAACTTAGAATGGAATGTAATTTCAAATGATTTTTTTTATTGCGAATTTATTTCATTCACTTAAATACCTTAATTTTAGTTCATTTTAACAATTTCCTCGTTATTATACTATACGTATGGTGTCTTTAAATTTTTAATGTTGTAATTAATTCTGTAATTACTTAAATAAAACTGTAATAATCTTAAATAAATATTATAATATCTTTTTATTATTTAAATTTGTATATTTACATTTAAATTATATATAATATATTTCATACAATCTGAATATAGGTTACATTAATTTATAAATAAATAATTTTATTTTTATTCAGTTGTTACAAAAGTAATAAATAAATAATTAAACTAATATAATAAATATATATATAATATTGCAGTAAGTAATAATTAAAGTAATATAATAAATATGTACATAGTAAAATAAATACTAATTAGACTACATTCTTCAAAATTTAAATTGTTATTTTCAATATAGGGTAAGTTCCGAGTTATCGAACGGTTCCATATTTTCGATCATATATAAAATATATATATTACCATCGTTATTCAACTTTGAACGATAATGTGGAACTGTGCGATCACTCGGAACTTACCCTAGAACTCGTAGCATATATTCTCTATATAAAGTTATTCATTTTTGTAGTTGAATGTGCACGGCACCTCTCGGAAATGGTCAAATTACCCGGTAATGTATAAATTACCCGGTACAATGTATACATTATCCGGTAATGTATAAATTACCCGGTATAATGTATACATTACCCGGTATAATGTATACATTACCCGGTAATGTATATACATATATTGGCTTAATGTATTTGTGTAATTATTTGACTGTATAATTACTGATCACAGTTAATGTTATTGCTCGGTATACCATATACCACAATGTGTTGCACTTGTTATGTTGCCCGGTAATATAGTTTTTGCCCGTTAATATAGTTTTTGCCCGGCAATACAGTTTTTGCCCGGTAATACAGTGTTTGCCCGGTAATACAGTTTTTGCCTGGCATTACAGTTTTTGCCCGGCAATACAGTTTTTGTCCAATATAGTTTTTTCCCGGTAACATAGTTCTTGCCCGGTAATATAGTTCTTGCTCGGTAATATAGTTTTTTTTCCCGGTAATATAGTTTTTGCCCGGATAATACAGGTTTTGCCCGGTAATATAGTGTTTGCCCGGTAATATATTTCTTGCCCGGTAATATAGTTCTTGCCCGGTAATATAGTTCTTGCCCGGTAACATAGTTCTTGCCCGGTAATGTAGTTCTTGCACGGTAACATAGTTCTTGCACGGTAACATAGTTCTTGCTCGGTAATATATTTCTTGCCCGGTAATATAGTTTTTGCCCGGCAATATAGTTCTTGTCCGGTAATATAGTTCTTGCCCGGTAATATAGTTCTTGCCCGGTAATATAGTTCTTGCCCGGTAATATAGTTCTTGCCCGGTAATATAGTTCTTGCCCGGTAACATAGTTCTTGCCCGGTAATATATTTCTTGCCCGGTAATATAGTTCTTTCCCGGTAATATATTTCTTGCCCGGTAATATAGTTTTTGCCCGGTAATATTCACCTTACCAATTAGAGTGTAGGCGTACCGGAACACCATATGCATGATTAGTATATTGATTACAGTCTTGACCTAGAACACTAGTAGTGGTGTTACGTATTAGCAAAGTGGGGAAAATAGTCACTGTGATATACATTTATCATCCCAGTCAAACTTTAAATTTTTAACCGCGAAAAATTTAAAATTAATAATATTACAAGAATTGTTTAAATTTTGAGGAACAAAACAAATCTTATATAATACTTTCATATACTTTATTTAATGTTACATTCCATAAAATACCCTATTTGATGAAATAACATACAAAACACAATAATATAATATATATATATATATATTGCTAGTTTCAATCTTATTTCATTGCATGGACGAAATACTTATCATGCATTTTTTAAAATTAAATTTATCATAATATTTTTTTTTTCTACTAAATCGAACTTCATTTCATCAATATAGAGTAAAATGTATATACTAATTATATAATTAAAAAAGTATGGTGGACAGTAACTATTGCATACATTTTCTCGTATGATCGAAAATGTGAAACTATCCGACAACTAGTAACTTGCCCTTATATCATTGTTTTTTTTTCTGCTACTGTTTTTAATTTTTTTTCTGAAAAATCAAATTTAATTTCATCAAAATATTATGTATTTTTCTGCTATTGTTTTCCATCATTTTTTTTTCCTACTTAGTCAAAACTTCAAAATATTATTGTTTTTTTTTTTTCAATAGCTTAATTACCAACGTTAGATTGCACCTCAAATGCCACGTCCTAACTAACCTTTTAAAGCGTGAGCACTAAGGTCTCTTTTCCATGCTTTTTACCTGCCGATTGCACCTCTATAGACTATAGGTGATTGTACAGCTGCGCAGCCGCACTACGTACGCTTTACGCTAGCGTTTTTAACGGAATGTTTTTTACGACGGTATAGGACTTTAATGTCAGTACTGCCATTGTAGATGTACGTGGTAGCAGTTTGACATATTCTTTAAGTATATTTGCTATATTTCAATGTAACTATTGTTGGAATATGAATATAATGGAAAAATAATGTATTTAAAAAGAAACCATTAAAAAGTATATATGTTAGGTAGATATTACAGTGTATATCTTTTTCTGCTTAGTCATGTTATTTTTTCAGTGTAACAGCGATAAATTATATAATTTGTATTACTTGCATTTCTTATAGAGTCCGATTGTAAAATATTCAATATTGCCCAACACAAAATATTATTATATTCCAGATTTTACAATAGCTATTATGTTTAAAATCATAAGTATTTTAAATAATATAATATGATTTACAGTGGACAGTTAATCAGGAAGAGAAAGAAACATTATGTAGGCCCCGAACAGTTGTAATTTGGATTATTGATGACTTTTTTGATTTTTACCATTTTTGACTCGTAGACCTCATTCACTATCACCTCTTCATTTTCCTCTTCCATCCGTGATTGCAGCCACCGGTGATTGTGTCCCTTTTAGTTATTGTTAGGTGACTGCTTTCAAGGAGTAACTTTTCTGCATCCATAAGCATAGTCACCGACCATATAGGTATCGTTTCATTTAATAATTGATCTGATTTCTACGAAGTCCCTTGTACTTTATGTCGTCAACTTTATGTCCTTCGCTCCAAGCAGTCGTTTGTCCTTCGCTTGATTAATTTATAAACAATTTTCCTTCTAATTTGTGCAGTAATAAATAAGAAGTAATGTACTAATGTTATAATTTACCTCAGTCTATACTTTTAACTCACAGTCTAAGACTGTTAGTCTAATGCCTTATTTGACGGTTCACCAGTCTACTCTATATCATTTAGTTCTTCTTACGCCTATTCCAAATGTCAATAGATGCTGCGGGGGTAATGTCATTGCAACACCTAATGGCCTGATGGTATCCAAGATACGCTCTGAACATTTCTGTAAGGTACATCATGGTACTTAGGATACGCACTGAACATGTCTTAAGGAGATACATGAGTGCATCTTGGATACGCATTGATTATGACAGTATATGTAAGGTTCATCAGTACATGGTACCTAGGATACGGACTGTATAAATATTTTAAGAGATACATGAGTGTATTTGGGGTACATACAAGATTATTTTATATTTTGTTTTTTAACATACATGAGTTATGAGTATCTAGGATACTGAATTATCAGTATCTAGGGTACTGAATGACTGTATTTTCGATACAGAATTATTATATATTTTATCTAATGATATACATGAGTTATTAGTATATAGGATCCTGAACTAACATCTATTTTGTAAAATGACATATGCGAGGTGCAACTGAAATCGTCTTTTAAATTAAAAAGACTCTGATAAACTCTATTGAAATACATCTTGTTTTTCTTGTAGAAATCAAGTTATTTTTAATTACTAAGCTTCCAAACTTGCCCGCTTCATTGTTTCGAAATAGCATTGTGATGTCCGCATAAATATTGTCTTTAATGTTCTCCATGATAGTTGTACATACACCCTATGGTTACAGTACACTTCCTTGTGGTACGCAATCAGAGGACTAAACAGTGTGAAGATTTAACGTCCAAAGACCTTATTTTGATGTCTAAAGACCTCATTTTAATGTCTAAAGACCTTATTTCAACGTCTAAAGTCCTTATTTCAACGTCTATAGACCTTATTTTAACGTCTAAAGACATTATTTCAACGTCTAAAGACCTTAATTTAACGTCAAAAGATCTTATTTTAACTTCCAAAGACCTTATTTTAACGTCTAAAGACCTTATTTCAACGTCTAAAGTCCTTATTTCAACGTCTATAGACCTTATTTCTAACGTCTAAAGACCTTATTTCAACGTCTAAAGTCCTTATTTCAACGTCTATAGACCTTATTTTAACGTCTAAAGACATTATTTCAACGTCTAAAGTCCTTATTTCAACGTCTAAAGACCTTATTTCAACGTCTAAAGACCTTATTTCAACGTCTAAAGACCTTATTTCAACGTCTAAAGACCTTATTTTAACGTCTAAAGACATTATTTCAACGTCTAAAGTCCTTATTTCAACGTCTAAAGACCTTATTTCAACGTCTAAAGACCTTATTTCAACGTCTAAAGACCTTATTTTAACGTCTAAAGACATTATTTCAACGTCTAAAGACCTTATTTCAACGTCTAAAGACCTTATTTTAACGTCTAAAGACATTATTTCAACGTCTAAAGACCTTATTTCAACGTCTAAAGACCTTATTTCAACGTCTAAAGACCTTATTTCAACGTCTAAAGACCTTATTTCAACGTCTAAAGACCTTATTTTAACGTCTAAAGACATTATTTCAACGTCTAAAGACCTTATTTCAACGTCTAAAGACCTTATTTTAACGTCTAAAGACATTATTTCAACGTCTAAAGACCTTATTTCAACGTCTAAAGACCTTATGTTAACGTCTAAAGACCATGAATTAACGTCTAAAGACCAAATATTAATGTCTAAAGACCTTATTTTAACGTCTAAAGACCTTATTTTAACGTCTATAGACTTAATTTCAACGTTTAGCAAATCGAACTTAGAAATTTCCCTTATATGCTACTGTCATTAATTAGCTATTTGTATATATAGATTCGTTTAAGATAATTCATTTAAAAGACAGTTTTATGTAAACGAATCTGTAAAACTGGAAATATTCAATAAATTACATAAAAAAGATGCCCAACGTCTGGAGATAATATACATTTTGTGTTCATACGATATAATTAAATGTGTCTCAGTTGCTCAACTTAAGTCAGTTGCGCCTTAAATCAGTTGCGCCACTTAAGTTTCTATACTCCATGTATGTAGAGCGCCTTTAGCTTTTTTCTTGTCGCGCCCTATAGATATATACGTATTTATATATAAATCGCAGCTTATTTGATGTAGTTCAAGGCTCTGACAAAGCATGACTCTAGCTGTACCAATAGAGACGAAGGTTAATTAGCTAATTAGTCCATCACTAAACGCAACAACTTTCATTGAATTAAAGAGATATAAACCTTTGAAAAAGAAGAAAAAGAAATAATTTAATTGTTTACAATAGAATTGAAATTATTTGCAGTAATATTTTGGTGATGAATTTTCAATTATGTTTATTAGGTTAATATTAGCTTGTATGTTGTTTAAATATTATAAAATTAGTTATTTATTCATGTCATTTTGATAGGTTCTTGTGTCTTGACAGTGAGTAGCTGTTCTGCATACATGAACTAATTTAATATGATATGACAGATCATTGAATATTTGAAATGAATGTAAATCTATATTTTTCTAGTATGATATTACTTTCATATTTGTTAATTTTTACTTTCATTATTGTTTCAGTATTCCCTGTAATTGATAGACTCCTCCACAGAAAACTGTATCGTTTTCTGTTATTTTTTTAACGGTAACTAAAGCTTTCTCAATTTTATATTTAATTCATGTGTTTTAATCATTAGGTCTATATTCCAATAATTATTATTTTTATTAATTATATATTAGATAGTTGATAATGTTGAAATAACTATTAAAAATGATATTTAAATAATTTTGATTTTAATCAATAATTAATTACCATTTGTTTTTGTAATTAAAAATATTATTATCTTATTAGGTATTAAAGTACTTTTTAAAAATTTCAAGTATTCAGATCGAAATTTTATAAAACTCCAAGAAATCTCTTTTTTCACCTAAAATTCATTGACCCAATTGATAAGTAAATGTCAGTGCATTTAAACTTAAAGCTACTGACATTCTATTCTACAGAGGCCTACTATCACCACCTGCCCTGCAGAAGGTTATGCTCTCTTCAACGTTTACATTTCTAGTTGTTTGTAACAGCATGGCTCTAAATTCACAAAGGAATATAGTTTCGTGTTATAGGACTATTCCATATTTCCGATCATAAAAAAGATTATCAATTAAATTGCTATTTCAATTAGTATCCATGATATGCTGGTATCATGGATACCAATTAGAATAAAAGTCAAATAACAATTGAATCAAATAATAATTATATACCTACGATGCGTGCAGGTATCATGGATACCTACCAGTTAAAATGAAGGTAAATAATAATTAAATAATAATTAGCTATATATGATAAGTGTATGTATTATGGATACTAATTAGAATAAAAATTAAATAATAATTATATACGATACGAGTAAGCATCATGGATACCAATAAGAATTAAAGGTAAATAATAATTAAATAATAATTATACACAAGATCGAAAACGTGGAACTGGCTGATAACTCAAAGTGACAATTTTAAAGTTCAGTGAAAGGATAGATTGACGTATATCCCTTCCTTTTGTTCATCTTTCCTTTTATTAACGGCACACACTCACACACAGCTATTATCTTGTGTATTCTACAGCAAGTGGCCCCCATCCGTATATCTCTGGCCACTTTTCCAATCCACAGAGCGGCACTTCAGTTAATCGCATTATAGTCACTGCAAAGCCACAAGATTTTAATCCTTTTCATGCCGCATATGCAGACGTGGGAACCACAGTCAAATCACCACTCTGAAGATATGAGCTGAGGTATGAACTTATCAGTTATCGGGCAGTTACGCATTTTCGATCATAAATAGATTATTTAACTCGGTATTTTATTTTTGGTATCTATGATATTTAAAAAAATTTGATTGGAAAGTATTCTAATTTTTTTTTAAATTTTATCACTGTGTGTCAACCAAAATGAGGCAAATATTATTTTTTTAGGCCCTGATATGGCAGTTCAACTTATGTATTAATAATTATTATCCCTGTCTCCACTTTTACTCCAATATTTAATATAAAATAAAATTTTGTAACTGAAATCATTAATTGAACTGATATCAGAATAATTTCATGCCTATGACAGATTGCAGAAGATTATATTTTTGTCGGTCTTCGATCAAATGACTTTGAATTTGGTAGGACGATTAATCAATGTACAGGGACAATCTCTTGACGTTTTGGGAGCGATCCGGTGAAAGGTCAAGGTCATTTATAACTAAATAACTCAAAAAGTGTTGAACCAAGTTGCCTGAAACTTGGTGGGACGATTGGTCATTATCCAGTTACCAGCTTATTAGATTTTATAAAGTGTGAACGGGCCAAAGGTCAAGGTCATTTATAACTAAATAACTCAAAAAGTATTCAACCAAGTTGCCTGAAACTTGGTGGGACGATTGGTCATTATCCAGTTAAAATGTTATTAGATTTTATAAAGTGCGAACGGGCCAAAGGTCAAGGTCATTTATAAGCGGCGGCGCTCTATGAGTGCCCGTCATCTAGTTAGGTTAGTGTGACAGACAGACAGACATCTTATCATAGTATCAATTTTCCCATGGTATGTCTACAATTAGTAGTCATTTAAATCTTATCAGTGATATAATAATCTTATCAATAGTCTTATCTTTAACATTTCATTTTTAGTTGTTTTCCTTTTTTAAATTGTACAGGTCTGTGGCTTACTGTACTGGAATTTTATCTATTTATTTTTCCTTGTTATATTGTATATTGGTATACAGGGTGACCCACAAAAAAGTGTACCCGACTTTGAACTAATTTAAATATTGCATTAAAAAATTAATAGAAATTAGAGTTCTTGTAAAATGGAAAGATTTTCATAAGATTCATAATTTATTTATAAATAATATTAATTCAAAGTAGGGACACTTTTTGTGGGTCACCCTGTATACTAGGGTAAGTATAACGAGTTATCGGACGGTTCCACATTTTGGATCATATAAGAAAGAGTGTGAAATAATTGTTGTTTAACATTTCTTTTATTATTATATACTTTATCTTATATGATTCAAAAAATTTGTAATTGATTGGGGCTCTGTGTATTGAAAAGATTGGCCCCCGAACTGTTGTAATTTGGTGGATGTGGGATCTTTTCCAGTGATTTTAATGTTTATATTTGCATTCCTTAATGAAATAAAATAATAGCTTGGTATTTGAAGCTGCAATTTATATATAAATAATATAATTTAAAATTACGGATGTTTTGATATAACTCTTATGATTTTCCGTTTTTTAATTAAATTTATATAAAAAAAGTTACTATAGATGCTAACGTACTTATTGATATTATTTTCTTTTATGAATTTTCATAATTAGTATCATTTTTAAATATTAAAAATATTTGTAATTTTCATTTGAAGTTTATTGAAGTTACCCCTCAATTCATTTTTGAAATTTTCTATTGCATTCGTTCATAGAAAACTATTTTAATGCTTAACTCTCTTAAAAAAATATTCAAAGGACATTTAAAGGACCTTCATGGATAGTATGATGGGTAAATTTTGAATTATCGGACAGTTCCACAATTCCGATCTTATTAAGAAAAAGAGATATAATTAAACATTTTAACTCGTTAAATATCAATGAAAAGGATATAACATCTTGTGTTCTATTATAGTTCTTCGCAATTTGTTAACTGGCGGGCTTGTGGAACCCGAGCGTCATATTTTGACGTCACCCTTGCGTCACATTTAACGTCACACTAGCAAAATCACTTGCAAGCGTATAAGTTATTTCTGGTGTGACGTACGTAACATTAGATTCATTTTACCCGGGCTCTAGAGCTCCCCCCCCCCTATTAAGAAATGAATGATATAAAACTAAATACTAATAAATATACAGGAAGAAACATGTTGCATTATCTTCATTACCTTTGCAGAATGCGGGAAGGTCATATTTTCATCGGAATTTATTTATTTATCATCTTGTTATTCGCTTAACTGAAAAAGTGTTGGACCAAATTGCCTGAAATTTGGTGAAACGATTGGTCCATGTCCAGTGACCTGCTGCTAGAATTTTGGAAGAGACCCGGTCAAAGGTCAAGGTCATGGTCATTTATAACTCAAAAAGAATTGAACCATATTGCATGAAACTTGGTGGGACGATTGGTCAATATGCAGGAACCATTTTGTTAGACAAAGATCAAGGTCAAGGCCATTTTTAACTCAAGAAGTATTCAACCAAATTGTCTGAAATTTGATGGTACAATTGGTCAATGACCAGGAACGATCTGGTAGAATTTTGGAAGCGATCCGGTCGAAGGTCAAGGTCATTTATAACTCAAAAATTATTGTACCATATTGCATGAGACTTGGTGGGACGATTGGTTATTATCCAGTTAGCGGAGGCGAAGGTATGCGCTCTACCGAGTGCACATAATCTAGTTGATATTTATTTCGATACATAAATACGTGATAGATAATTACAGTCACGGATTTTCAACAACTCAAGTTAAGTATAAGTCGGTATTTATACTTGAGTTTATATAAATTAACTTTTTTAAATTAACTGTATATAAATCCCACCGGAAGTACCTCTTAAGCCTTTGGTCGTTCTAGAGTTAAATATATTTAATTTTAAATATTTAATTTTAAATATCTAATTTTAAATATCTAATTTTAAATATCTAATTTTAACCATTTAATATTAAATATTTAATTTAAAGTAAAACTAGAACTGACACTCGGTAGATCGCATACCTTCGCCGCCGATTATAAATGACTTTGACCATCTAATAATATTCTTCAGTTATATAAGACTTTGACCTTTGACCTGATCGCTCCCAAAATATAACCAAATGGTTCCTGGACATTGACAAATCGTCTCACTAAATTACAGACAATTTAGTTGACTACTTTTTGAGTTATGCGAATAACAAGATGATGAAGAAATAAGTGCCGCCTAAAATATAACCTTCCGTAAATTTGCGAAGGTATAAATAAATAAAATCCAATCAAAACATTACTTTCTGCAAATTTCGAAGGTAATTAAAAAATGGTGTTAGTTTGGTATGCTATCTGGTTAAAACAAGTGGTGAGTCAGTGGCCAAATTTATATCGCGTCTTACAGGACGGTCAATTCCTTATTTTGGGGTCACTTAACTGGCGTAAAATAGGCAATTAAAATATGAATATATAACTCTAATGATTTTTTTTACTTTGAATGCATTGTGACAATATCAGTGTTAGCAAACAGTAAAATTTATTGAGGATATATCTAGTCTATACTGTTTGTTATGTATCACGGATACTTGAACAGTTATGTATCACGGATACTTGAACAGTTATGTATCACGGATACTTGAACAGTTATGTATCACGGATACTTGAACAGTTATGTATCATGGATACTTGAACAGTTATGTATCACGGATACTTGAACAGTTATGTATCACGGATACTTGAACAGTTATGTATCACGGATACTTGAACAGTTATGTATCACGGATACTTGAATAGTTATGTATCACGGATACTTGAACAGTTATGTATCACGGATACTTAAACAGTTGTGTATCACGGATACTTCAACAGTTATGTATCACGGATATTTAAACAGTTATGTATCACGGATACTTAAACAGTTATGTATCACGGATACTTAAACAGTTATGTATCACGGATACTTAAACAGTTATGTATCACGGATATTTAAACAGTTATGTATCACGGATATTTAAACAGTTATGTATCACGGATACTTAAACAGTTATGTATCACGGGTACTTAAACAGTTATGTATCACGGATACTTAAATATAAAAATTATCATTTATCAGATCGCATACTAAACTAGCACCGAAAGAAATGTCAATTCCTCTTTCTTATATTTTTTATTCATTCAGAACTGTTTTCTATCTTCAGTTCAATGGTATTTTTGTACGAGACGTGAAGAAAGGAATTAGGAATAATTACATAATAATATTAAAGAATTAAATCCATGTTATTGAATTTAATCGGATTGGGAGAATTAAGAGTGATGCAAAAGCTAAGGAATAAACAATTTAATTGCTACTCATGCTTTTCTATGATAAAGTTGTGCTATAGGTAAAAAAAATAGACAAAGGAAAATAACTAGACACGCAAAAAGCACCACACAAAGGGAAAAATACTAGACAAAGGGAAAAACATGCACTAAACAAAATTTAAGTTTCCAATCGATGAAAAATAATTATTAGTATTTAATTTATATAATTTAACAATCATTATAGTAGAAAGAATTTTTTTTCATCAATAGATAGCAGAGTAGTGAATACTAACTTTTTTTTGTAATTTTTTCTTTTTTAATTTATCCTTTTTTAAGCAATAGCTACTGGGCTCTAGGAAAGTAACAGTCTCATTTTATAATGAATTTATTAAAGAACAGTAATAAAAAAAGTTTTACTTATGAGTACTAAAATGTGTAGTGTATTACTTAAAAGCGGATAACATCATTAACAGTTGTAAAATGATGCGTATAACATTAGTGATTTTGACATTTATTTGACATGAGATTTGAGCGGGAAATTCAGTCTCGCAATTTTCGGTATGAAGTGTAAATAAAAACTTAGAGTTTGATGTATCAGGGGGGGGGGGGGGGGTCGAAGGGGGGAGAAGGGGGTTGGGGGTCGAAGTCTTCAAAAGTTAACGACTTTCAATGACTTTTTTTTGTTGCTGTATTATTACCTACACATTTGTTTGTATAATGTGTCATACTTAGTCACACTTGGATTGAACACAGCTAGGGTAAGTTATGAGTTGTAGGACGGTTCTACATTTTCGATCCCGTAAGAAAAAGTTTACAGTGTGCAGTGTGTCCCCCAAAAATGTATCCACTGCCACTGAATCTGCATTATTCTACATATGCATAATCTATCCTAATAATACCCGTAGTGTGTTAGTTTATTTTTTTATTTGGTGTCCGCTTTTACTCAACAGGTCAAATATATTTTGTTTAAAATAATTTTTAGACTTTCAAAAAATTTAATTTTAATTGAATTCATTAAAAGTAACCTAATAACGGGTAATCTATTGGTATTGAATATGACCCGTTATTTTTTAACGGGAAAGTACACTAGTTCTACTATAATATGCCTAATATATTGGTACCTTAGATTAATTAATGTATTATAAATAGTACTTTCATTCGAAGGCAGTTGATACATTCTTGGATGACACACTGTATACTGTAGCTTTCGATCATTTTCAACTATACCCCTAAGTGTTAACATTACTAGGTTAACACTATGCAGGGAAGCACTATAGTGTTAAAACACTCTGGCTTAACACTTTATTATCACTATTTGTTGTAGCACCACATGTTAACACTCTGGTTAAAACCTTCTATGTTGGGACTATAAGTTATCACTGATTGTTAACACTCTATGTTAGCACTGATTGTTAACACTCTATGTTAGCACTGATTGTTAACACTCTATGTTAGCACTGTGAGTTAGGACCTCTTCAAGGTAGCACTGTGTGTTAACACTCTAGGTTGAAACTCTGTCTCTTAACACACAGTGTAGCACTGTGTGTTAACACAGTGTAGCACTGTGTGTTAACAGTATCTGTTAACACACACTTTTGTATCACTGTGTGTTAGCACTGTGTGTTAGCACTGTGTGTTAGCACTGTGTGTTAGCACTGTGTGTTATCACTCTGTGTTATCACTGTGTGTTATCACTGTGTGTTATCACTGTGTGTTAGCACTGTGTGTTATCACTGTGTGTTAACAGTATCTGTTAACACACACTTTTGTATCACTGTGTGTTATCACTGTGTGTTATCACTGTGTGTTATCACTGTGTGTTATCACTGTGTGTTATCACTCTGTGTTATCACTGTGTGTTAGCACTGTGTGTTATCACTGTGTGTTATCACTGTGTGTTATCACTCTGTGTTATCACTGTGTGTTATCACTGTGTTATCATTCTGTGTTATCACTGTGTGTTATCACTGTGTGTTATCACTGTGTTTTATCACTGTGTGTTATCACTGTGTGTTATCACTGTGTGTTAGCACTGTGTGTTATCACTGTGTGTTATCACTGTGTGTTATCACTGTGTGTTATCACTGTGTGTTATCACTGTGTGTTATCACTGTGTGTTAGCACTGTGTGTTAGCACTCTGTGTTATCACTGTGTGTTATCACTCTGTGTTATCACTGTGTGTTAGCACTGTGTGTTAGCACTGTGTGTTAGCACTGTGTGTTATCACTGTGTGTTATCACTGTGTGTTATCACTGTGTGTTATCACTGTGTGTTATCACTGTGTGTTATCACTGTGTGTTATCACTCTGTGTTATCACTGTGTGTTATCACTGTGTGTTATCACTGTGTGTTATCACTGTGTGTTATCACTCTGTGTTATCACTGTGTGTTATCACTGTGTGTTAGCACTGTGTGTTATCACTGTGTGTTATCACTGTGTGTTAGCACTGTCTGTTAGCACTCTGTGTTATCACTCTGTGTTATCACTGTGTGTTATCACTGTGTGTTAGCACTGTGTGTTATCACTGTGTGTTATCACTGTGTGTTATCACTGTGTGTTAGCACTGTGTGTTATCACTCTGTGTTATCACTCTGTGTTATCACTGTGTGTTATCACTGTGTGTTATCACTGTGTGTTATCACTGTGTGTTATCACTGTGTGTTATCACTGTGTGTTATCACTGTGTGTTAGCACTGTGTGTTAGCACTGTGTGTTAGCACTGTGTGTTATCACTCTGTGTTATCACTGTGTGTTAGCACTCTGTGTTAGCACTGTGTGTTAGCACTGTGTGTTAGCACTGTGTGTTAACACTGTGTGTTATCACTCTGTGTTATCACTGTGTGTTAGCACTCTGTGTTAGCACTGTGTGTTAGCACTCTGTGTTAGCACTGTGTGTTAGCACCCCTTTAAGTAGCACAGAGGCTGATGTAGTTGCTTCAATCCACAGCTTTTGTTATTGCCTTTGCCTGCAATGGCAGATAGAACTGCTACTCCAATGGAATTAGCATACCAATACATGGGGGTGGGGGGGGTATGAGGGCTGTGAGGAGGGGGGGGTATGTATGGATGAGTGTATTTGAGGGGGGGGGGGGGGAGTTTCGAGTTATCGGACAGTTCCTCATTTTCGATCATGTATGAAAGCTCTAAAATACTTAGAATTCAACTTCCTGTTTTACGTATCATGGATACAAATCAAAATAACGAGTAAAATGTTAAAGTATATTTTTTCTTAGATAATCGGAAATGTGTAACCGTCCGATAACTCTGAACTTACCCTAGTATTGAGAGATGCTTTAGGTTGTTTGGTTATTTTTTATTATGATATTTAATCGATATTTTTAAATGTGTTTCTATGATTGTTGATTATTTCTACTTTTAATTAACAATTTATTAATTTTTTTAACTTCCATAAGAAAATTAATTATTCCAAAATAAATATTGATTTCTATATTACTTTTTTTTTAATAATTTCAATTTTATTGAATATATTATTTTTATTCTACTGTAATTGTTTCCTATTTTATTTAGCATAAGGTTGAATTTCTATTCAATTTATTAACATAATAGCCTTTACATCATTTTATATAGTTTTTATAACCCCTATACCGAGTCAAAGACTTTTTTTCTGAAAGGCGTAACGTACGTACGAAACACAAACACACGTAGACTATGCACATGTTAAGCCATACCCATTTTCCCCTGTTAAAGTTCAATTATAAAGTGTTCTAGAAGTAATCTGCTGAATTATGATAATGCAGAAAAGTCAGTCAAATTAAGAAAACATCGTAAGGAAGATTTTTCCATCCTGTCTGTTATCTCTGCAGATGATTAAAAGAAAATCTTCTGTGAAAATATCTACCGAAAATGCACCGAATACCATTTTGATGCAAATCTGAAGAAATCACATGGCCTCCTGAATCACATGGCCTCCTTCATCACATGGCCTCCTGTATCACATTCCCTCCTGCATCACATGGCCTCCTGTATCACATGCCCTCCTGCATCACATGGCCTCCTGCATCGTATGGCCTCCTGCATCACAAGTGTATATTGTATAACCGATTATCATTGACCGATTACATAAATCACAATATGTACATTTTAAGACACAGAGCAGTATACCACATAAAGTTATATTATTAATAACCATATTACTTTGTTATAGTTACACCTTTAGTACACTATATACCTATGTCATGTATTCCTAATAAACATTTAGTGAGGGACTTAGTTATATTCATTGAAAGGACACAGCTTGATAAACAATCATAAAATGTAAAAAGTACAAACCAATATGCAAAAGTACTTATTCCATTAATAACAATTTAATATTCATTTATATTAATATATATATCTTTTAAAGACACAATTATAGGAAATACTTTATTTTGAATGATATCTATATTATTTATTATACCTTCAATATACAACTGACTCTGGAAAATATTAATTCAAATTATTTAAGAAATTAATTCAGTTAACAGCATAACTCAATCATATAATAATTAAGAAAAAATGGGAATCGGGAATAGGTTTGTGTTTTTGCCGATAATAATATGCAAAATTTTTGGAATCGGTATACATCGCAAATTTCATGAAACTTTTTAATCCAGTTATCACATGATCAAATATCTGTGAATACCATTATTATATAGTGTTATTGTATGTATTTATAATTACTATTATAGGTATAATAATGTTATATATTAATGGTTCTATAGCCCTCTCCACTTAAAGTGATTTTCATCCTCTTCAAGTGGCCATATGTGACTACATCATTGCGTGATTGAATTTAAATAATGATGCCTAATTGTCAATCATCTGTTTTTATTCAATTGAATGTATTTAGATTTTTTTTAAATACAAATATGTAGTACCTACAAAGATAAACAAATCAAAATTTGAATTCAGAGTAGATATAAAAAAGAACACATCAAGTACAAAAAGTACATAGAAACACACAGCAAAAATACACAAGTAGACAATAGTACATAAAAATATACAGCAAGTTCACAGCAAGTACACAGTAAGTACACTGCAAATACACAGCGTAATAGTAAAGTACACAGCAAGTACACAGCTGTGTGACACATGTCACACAGTAGAAGAGTACGGAAGGTAAGCTTATACCTCTATCGGTGAAAAGTGCAAGTCATGCCCTATTAATACCATCTCTGTATCTTGGCAAGAAATTACTCGCATTATTTTACTCTAAATTAGTAAATTTACTAACATTTCTATAGTGATCAATTGTTTTTTCATATAATTAAATATATTCAATTTTAAATCACAAAATAGTAAGTTTGAAGTTATTGGACTGTTCCTTATTGTCGATCATATGAAATATGTATGAAATAATTAAATTTTAACTTTTAATTAGTTAGTATCCATTATACCTGCGGGTATCGTGGATACCAATTATAATAAAGTATACAATAATTATTATTCAATCCGTTATTTAAATTGGTATCCATGATACCTGCAGATATCATGACATGGCATGGTATCCATGATACTTACAGGTACCATTGATACCAATAAGTAAACTAACGAATTAAATAATAATTACCATATACGTTGTTTATATGATCGAGATGGTGGAACATTCTTTATAACATGGAATTCACCCCAGTTGTCGTAGTGGTTGTTTACATCTTCCCTATCTATCGTTATCGAATACCCTAGGAATATATCACTACAGTGTATACACCAGCACACTTCACTATAAACTGTAGAGATATTTCACTAAGTACTTCATTCCAATGTGTTTTCTTAGTATTCGTTATTGTGCGACAAGAATTCTGTGTCAGAATTATTTTTTTCAATAGATTTAGTTTTTTCCGTTAAATATCAAAGAATATATACATGAAACCGGTATTAATATTAATGAACTCTAATTTCTTCTAATACAGAAAAAAATCTTATTCAACTGTTTTTATTTTATAAAATAGTTTTTTTTGCAATTAAGATAGTTACATAACAATTTTTTTTAATTTTTAATGTAACCAATTTTCTTAGACTATCACTTCTAAATTTTATTTATTCATTCACACGATGATGAATTAGTAATTTTCCAAATAGTATTTAAGATGATGTATAATCGATATATCAACACCTTATGTATACGTTCTAGTACACACAGGTATATGTCACCATGTCAACAAATGAGTACCTTACCATAAAGCTCATATTGCATTATAAATGCATGCATACTCAGTCTTATGAATATGAAGATACACAGGTGTATTCACCCCTTGCCTTGACAATTGTGTACCAAGGGTGTATGTGATCAGGGCCCGTAGCTTTATAATGCATGGTGCTAAATTAGTCAATGTATTATGGGCTGTCGCATAAACACATAGTCTTGTAATCTGTAAACATAAGCAAACAATAGACGCCAATCTGTGTAGATCACTAGATCACTGTGTAGATCACTAGATCACTGTGTAGATCACTAGATCACTGTGTAGATCACTAGTTCACTGTGTAGATCACTAGATCACTGTGTAGATCACTAGATCACTGTGTAGATCACTAGATCACTGTGTAGATCACTAAATCACTGTGTAGATCACTAAATCACTGTGTAGATCACTAGATCACTGTGTAGATCACAAGATCACTGTGTGGATCACTAGATCACTGAGTAGATCACTAGATCACTGTGTAGATCACTAGATCACTGTGTAGATCACTAGATCACTGTGTAGATCACTAGATCACTGTGTGGATCACTAGATCACTGAGTAGATCACTGTGTAGATCACTAGATCACTGTGTGGATCACTAGATCACTGAGTAGATCACTAGATCACTGTGTAGATCACTAAATCACTGTGTAGATCACTGAGTGGATCACTAGATCACTGTGTAGATCACTAGATCACTGTGTAGATCACTAAATCACTGTGTAGATCACTGAGTGGATCACTAGATCACTGTGTAGATCACTAGATCACTGAGTGGATCACTAGATCACTGAGTGGATCACTAGATCACTGTGTAGATCACTAGATCACTGTGTGGTTAGATCATTTAATGTGTTGATCACTCTCTAGAGTCTAGATCTTTGTGTAGATCTTTGACATTGACTCTCCCCAATAATCTCATAATATTTAATTAATAATTTAATTTCCATGCCTCATTTTCATCACTCTATTCGATGACGTTATTTGTAATTCTTGACGTTAAACATAGCCTTCCCCAAGTATTTTAGAAAATGTTAATACCATAGAAAGTTGCATAAAATAATTCAAATATCATCACAGTCAATTGATGCAATGACTCTCCGTGTGATGGCGCTTTCTCTTTGCATTGGCTGTCATTGTTCGAAATGATATACTGTAAAATTTGAACTCATTTTGTAAATTAAGTATCTTTAATTTATTTTCAAACAGTTTCAGTAATAATATTTAAATAGGGTGAGTTACGAGTTATAGAACGATTATTCATTTTCGATCATACATACAATACACATAATAATTATTCAATGGAAATTGGTATCCATGATGACTGCGGGTATCATGGATACAGTTATAATAAAAGTTGGATAATATTTATACGTTTTTCACATGACCGAAAATGTGGAACCGTCCAATAACTCAGAACTTACCCTATCTATGTTCACTTGGGCTGTATGAATAATGAGAGAAAAAAACTAGTCTAATTAATATCAGAGCCAATACATTAAACTAGATATCAATATACTATTTTTATAGCTATAGAATTTATCTTTTGTAATGTGCATGCAGTAATTAATACGTATCTGTTAATTTAAGCTGCACCCTTTGTTCATTTATTTGTATTCCATAAACTGGAAAGTGTTCGGAAATATCCCGTGGACTTGAGGCCATTTACAGTAAAGTGAACATTGCTTAAATGGGATATTATCTTATAACCTCTGTAATAACAATATTTTTTAGATAGTTAAAAATAATTTAAAACCAATCTAACAGATATTAATTTAAAAGTATATTTTAATTTCACATTTTATCAATGGGTTTATGTATAGGCCCAAACTATACTAGCAGTTTCACCGCCGCGTTTTCACTGCCCTGATTCCGCTTCTTCAATTAATCACGGATAAATGAATGAAAAGCGGTAGCAACGTGAATAATTCTGCAAACCCGGGTTTGCAGAATTATCAGATAGCACTGTGTAATAATAACAATTTTTATATCGTTTCTTCTTATATGACCGGAGATGTAGTATGACCGAAGATGTAGTATGACCGAAGATGTAGTATGACCGAAAATGTAGTATGACCGAAGATGTAGTATGACCGGAGATGTAGTATGACCGAAGATGTAGTATGACCGAAAATGTAGTATGACCGAAGATGTAGTATGACCGGAGATGTAGTATGACCGGAGATGTAGTATGACCGAAGATGTAGTATGACCGAAGATGTAGTATGACCGAAGATGTAGTATGACCGAAGATGTAGTATGACCGGAGATGTAGTATGACCGAAGATGTAGTATGACCGAAAATGTAGTATGACCGAAGATGTAGTATGACCGGAGATGTAGTATGACCGGAGATGTAGTATGACCGAAGATGTAGTATGACCGAAGATGTAGTATGACCGAAGATGTAGTATGACCGAAGATGTAGTATGACCGAAGATGTAGTATGACCGGAGATGTAGTATGACCGAAGATGTAGTATGACCGAAAATGTAGTATGACCGAAGATGTAGTATGACCGAAGATGTAGTATGACCGAAGATGTAGTATGACCGAAGATGTAGTATGATCGAAGATGTAGTATGACCGAAAATGTAGTATGACCGAAAATGTAGTATGACCGAAAATGTAGTATGACCGAAAATGTAGTATGACCGAAGATGTAGTATGACCGAAGATGTAGTATGACCGAAGATGTAGTATGACCGAAGATGTAGTATGACCGAAGATGTAGTATGACCGAAGATGTAGTATGACCGAAGATGTAGTATGACCGAAAATGTAGTATGACCGAAGATGTAGTATGACCGAAGATGTAGTATGACCGAAGATGTAGTATGACCGAAGATGTAGTATGACCGAAGATGTAGTATGACCGAAGATGTAGTATGACCGAAGATGTAGTATGACCGAAGATGTAGTATGACCGAAGATGTAGTACTGACCGAAGATGTAGTATGACCGAAGATGTAGTATGACCGAAGATGTAGTATGACCGTAGATGTAGTACTGACCGAAGATGTAGTACTGACCGAAGATGTAGTACTGACCGAAGATGTAGTACTGACCGAAGATGTAGTACTGACAGAAGATGTAGTATGACCGAAGATGTAGTACTGACCGAAGATGTAGTATGACCGAAGATGCAGTACGGAACTTACCCAAGTTGTTACATGGTAAAAAGATAGATTGATAATGATTTCATATTAACCATTACAAAATGATTCAAATTGAATATAAATACCATAATCTTCTATTTATTTAAAATATATTCATTCAGTTGAAATATACTTTTTAGATAAAATATACATTTATTTAAAACTATAGATTTTTAAAAATATATTCATTCACGTGAAACATATACATTTATTTAAAATATATGTAGAACTATCCAAGCCTTCTATTTTTAAAACAGTTTATGAAATAAAAATATAACTCTATAACAAAATGAAAGTAGAACTTCCAACACCACGTTTCAAATGATAACAAGTAGCACCAATACATTTTTCTAGCAGACATATTCGTCTGCAGAATAGATCAGGAAAGTATAGGCGATGTTCCCAGCATATATAGTGGGCAGGCATCCTCTCAGCGAGGTGTCCAATATATAACATTTTCTGTGGTTAAGTAAATAAGAGGTTATTAGTTTTTCACAGGGGGAATATAGTCTCGGAATATACCTATAGTGAGAAATATACCTATATTGAGAAGAGGTACAGTCACTCTCAATGTGACGACTTGTGGATATTATTGTACAGCGGATATTAACTAATTGAAGAAAAATATAAAGTAATTGGTCAAATGTTTGGGGTAGCTTTTAATTTGATAGGTAATGTATGTATTATTAAATAGTGTACTTGCCCGTTAATAATAACGTGTTCTAAATAGTATCACTATTTGTAACTAGTGTACTTGCCTGTTAAGAATAACATATTCTCAATAGTATCAATATTTGTAACTAGTGTACTTGCCCGTTAAGAATAACGTGTTCTCAATAGTATCAATATTTGTAACTAGTGTACTTGCCTGTTAAGAATAACATGTTCTCAATAGTATCAATATATGTAACTAGTGTACTTGCCCGTTAAGAATAACGTGTTCTCAATAGTATCAATATTTGTAACTAGTGTACTTGCCCGTTAAGAATAACGTGTTCTCAATAGTATCAATATTTGTAACTAGAGTACTTACCCGTTAAGAATAACGTGTTCTCAATAGTATCAATATTTGTAACTAGTGTACTTGCCCGTTAAGAATAACTTGTTCTCAATAGTATCAATATTTGTAACTAGTGTACTTGCCCGTTAAGAATAACGTGTTCTCAATAGTATCAATATTTGTAACTAGTGTACTTGCCCGTTAAGAATAACTTGTTCTCAATAGTATCAATATTTGTAACTAGTGTACTTGCCCGTTAAGAATAACTTGTTCTCAATAGTATCAATATTTGTAACTAGTGTACTTGCCCGTTAAGAATAACTTGTTCTCAATAGTATCAATATTTGTGTAATTTTATTATCTAAGTTACTAATTGAATATTGACGAGAATATTATAGCATAGAGTTTTTAAATTTGATGCCAGAGGTTGCAAAGAGATCATCAAAACTAACACTGTGGAAGTTGAACTCTAATTTATTTGATGAAACCATGCAATCTGAATACATCAATATAAATAAATGAATGTAATAATTAAATTAATATAAATAATTAAATTAATAGAAATAATTAAATTAATGTAAATAATTAAATTAATATAAATAATTAAATAGTGAGTTATAAATAATTAAATTAATATAAATAATTAAATAGTGAGTTATAAATAATTAAATTAATATAAATAATTAAATAGTGAGTTATAAATAATGAACTAGCTATAGATAATTAAGTAACGAATTAAAATAACTAAATAATTAATTATAAATAATTTCAGTCTATAAATACGTATATTTCCCAATTCTTTTAAATTCCAGAGTAATAATGTTCCAATAGGGAACCCCCCCCCCCCCTTACTGTTGTGTGAGACAACATGGTCTTTTGTCTCATTGGACAGGAGAGAACAGAGTACACAGGAAGAGAGAGAGAGAGGAGCAAGGGAATAAAGATGAGAGGAGTGGAGGAGTTAGAAGTTACTTCAGTTAGGGTAAAGACACAGTTACCAAATGAGAGTTGAATACCCGGTGAGAAGTTGATATTGAAAAAAAAATTAATTTGAATTTTTTTTATATTGAAAAAAATTATATTGACAATTTATATTGATAAAGCGTCAGAATATTTAGATATAATGTTGTAGAGAGAAAAGTGTGACGACAAGTTATTTTAATTGGTATCCATGATACCTGCAGGTACCATGGATACTAATTAAAATAACGAGTTGAATGTTATATCTATTTTTGTTCTCACCATAATTCATAAAATTAATTCATTTTATAATAATGATCCATTGGAATTTTTCTTTTCTATTGAATTAGATCAGGTAATTTATAATTTACCGTGGTTGAATTTTTAGATCGATGAGTTATTGTAGCGGTTCCTGGCATTGTCCAAAATAGGCCAGTTACCCCTCCAATTCTTATTTGTGCATTTTGATTCCGCTGTTCATAAAATAAAGATTTATGTATTTGTATTATTTAATTTAGTTATCAAATTGTGTTCTGTAATGGAAATAATAATATGTATGTCAATCCAAACATTATATTTATTTTGTAAAATAATATTCTATTTTTGTTTAATTTAACTTCACTATCGAGGGTTTATTATAATTATACCTTCTATTCTTAACGGTAAATATCGATTTCATTGATAGTAATTTTGATCGTAAAATATAATTCGAGACGTTATAGGATATAGTCGGTAATGTCCGACGATCGACAGTATATGTGTGTCATTGTATCATTTCTTGTCGTGGATAGATGATCTTTATACCATTTATTAACATTTCTAACTCCGCCATCTTTAGATCTTCTCTTAAACTTCTATGGCCCCACCATATCATTCTCTGTGGGATACTAGAAGAAAGAGAAAGAACACTCCCGCACGTTCGAAGAGACTTTAGTTTTTTCTGCCTAATCACTAGATTGAAAGTTAGACACCAATTAATAATGCTTCTGTTTGATAAATAGTAGTAAAAAAAATTCATCATTATTGGATAAATAAATTTTATCATGAAACAAACTACAAAAAAAATAAAGTGCACATTCACTGCATTCATTTACCCCATTCACTGCATTCATTTACCCCATTCACTGCATTCATTTACTCCATTCACTGCATTTATTTACTCCATTCACTGCATTCATTTACCCCATTCACTGCATTCATTTACCCCATTCACTGCATTCATTTACCCCATTCACTGCATTCATTTACCCCATTCACTGCATTCATTTACTCCATTCACTGCATTTATTTACTCCATTCACTGCATTCATTCACCACATTCACTGCATTCATTTACCCCATTCACTGCATTCATTTACCCCATTCACTGCATTCATTTACCCCATTCACTGCATTCATTTACCCCATTCACTGCATTCATTTACCCCATTCACTGCATTCATTTACCCCATTCACTGCATTCATTTACCCCATTCACTGCATTCATTTACCCCATTCACTGCATTCATTTACCCCATTCACTGCATTCATTTACCCCATTCACTGCTTTCATTTACCCCATTCACTGCATTCATTTACCCCATTCACTGCATTCATTTACCCCATTCACTGCTTTCATTTACCCCATTCACTGCATTCATTTACCCCATTCACTGCATTCATTTACCCCATTCACTGCATTCATTTACCCCATTCACTGCATTCATTTACCCCATTCACTGCATTCATTTACCCCATTCACTGCATTCATTTACCCCATTCACTGCATTCATTTACCCCATTCACTGCATTCATTTACCCCATTCACTGCATTCATTTACCCCATTCACTGCATTCATTTACCCCATTCACTGCATTCATTTACCCCATTCACTGCATTCATTTACCCCATTCACTGCATTCATTTACCCCATTCACTGCATTCATTTACCCCATTCACTGCATTCAGTTACCCCATTCACTGCATTCATTCACCTCATTCACTGCATTCATTTACCCCATTCACTGCATTCATTCACCCCATTCACTGCATTCATTTACTCCATTCACTGCATTCATTCACCCCATTCACTGCATTCATTTACTCCATTCACTGCATTCATTTACCCCATTCACTGCATTCATTTACCCCATTCACTGCATTCATTTGCCCCATTCACTGCATTCATTTACCCCATTCACTGCATTCATTTACCCCATTCACTGCATTCATTTTCTCCATTCACTGCATTCATTTACTCCATTCACTGCATTCATTTACTCCATTCACTGCATTCATTCACATCATTCACTGCATTCATTTACTCCATTCACTGCATTCATTCACATCATTCACTGCATTCATTTACTCCATTCACTGCATTCATTCACCTCATTCACTGCAGCATTCAGTTACCACATTCACTTTTAATTAGACTATATATAGTGAATACATCGAAGTTACTAATTAAGATTGACGTACATTGTGTTCTCTTGAAAGGAGGTAGCAGTTATAACAATATTGACTCTGATATTCTCATGATGAATGAACGTAAACCTCACACTCTGATATCAAGCGCTGGTTCTGAGCTATTTTACTGTCTGTCTCATAAAGGGCAGTTAGTGATTATCGGACAGTTACACATCTTCGAGCATACGGAGGAAAAGTATTTGTATTTCTCTTTTATTTTAATTGGTATCCATGATACCTGCAGGTATCAAGTATCCATGATAAATCGGTACGATGGTTCCTGTATCAATTTTAATCGGTATCTATGATACGTTCAGGTATCATGTGAAAAATGTCCATGATAGCTGCAGGTATCATGGATACCAACTAAAATAAAAGTGAAATTAAAATAATCATATACTTTCTATGGTGCACGGACAACTCGTACCTGGACAACTCGTTCCCGGACAACTCGTACCCGGACAACTCGTACCCGGACAACTCGTACCCGGACAACTCGTACCCGGACAACTCGTACCCGGACAATTCGTACCCGGACAACTGGTATACAGGACAACTCGTACCCGGACAACTGGTACCCGATTTCCATAATTTGGAAATTGGAGATCATACGAATTTTGTAAGATAGTCTGTATTTTAGTCTCTATAAAAGTTTTAATTTTATCTTTAGCTGTGCTAGATTACTTAATATTTAACTTTGCTAACTTAAGTATATTAAAAGAGTTTAATTAAATTAAATTAGCACTGTTGGTTCTTATATATTTTTCGCGTATTATGTTTGAAAATGGAAGACTCTTGAAGTGAGATCATACGAATTTTGTAATGTAGTCTATATTGTAGTCTCTATAAAAGTTCCTATTTTATCCTCATTTGAATTATCAGTTTATGTATGTTTCATTGCAATAAAAAAAATTTGGTTATTTTATTATGCCTTTAATTTTTATTATAATTATGTACATTTAACTAAATTTTGAAAATCGCACTTGTATTTTATTCAGTTATTATAATTAGGTACATTTAACACGAAATTATGAAGAAAAAAAACAGGGAACCAGTTGTCCGGGTACGAGTTGTCCAGGTACCAGTTGTCCTAGAGCCACTTTCTATATGATCGAAGATGTGGAACCGTCCGATTATTTAGAACTTACCCTCCTTCATTAATGGTTATTAGAGAATTGAATAGTTTATATTTTTGGTTATTTTCCGGTTCGAAATTTGCATCAGTTATCACTACTTAGTATTATTGCAGTAAATTATTTCTATAAAAGATATATCCATGTAAAATGTCATCACTCTAAATTATAAAAAACATCACACAGTACATTAATCATTATATGATTTATTATTATAATATTAAGAAATATACACCACTTTATATTTTTAGTTTGAAAATTTTCTGTTTTATTATAATTTTTTTGCCCTATTCCACAAAAATAAACAAAATTTCATATCAATTTCATTTTCTCTTTTTAAGTAATTATTTCATTGGAAACATTTTTTCGTAAAAAACCTATATATTCATTTACCCTTCTGTCTGTCTGTCCGTCACACTAACCTAATAATACGCTTGCCAATTGCAGCTGATAGCATGGATATGAAATTATTCTGATATCAGTTCAATAAATAGTATCAATAGCAAAAATTTATTTTATTCAGTTGAAAATAGTAAAATCCGATTCAGGGATAAAAATTATTACAGTGTCATAAAATTATTATTAAGATTTGCCGTCAGTTTTGACGGCACCGTAAACTAGCTAAATTTTAAATATATCTGGCATAACATATCCAAACCTAGATAGTCGTAATGCACAAACTCCCAAGAAGTCATAACCTCTATGAGTGGGTGAGATTTAACACAGCTAATGGTAAGTAAAGACATCTTTAAAATCTCCCTCATTGATGTATTTAAGTGAAGACTATCCCTTAACCGACCTGTGTGGCCATACTTTAAAATATGCTGAGTCATCTTAAATACTCCAACAAAGCCCCTTTATTCTACCTACAATTTTACTTCCACCCCCTGTATCACCGATACCAATTCATTATATTTTTGAGTGTAGCCACTTTCCTAGTTCTCTTCTTCTTCGAAATCTCTTGTATTATATATTATCACTTTCAACCTTAGACTTTTAAGATCGAACAGTATCTTCATTTAATTATGAAATAGCTAGAAAGTATTAGGTAGGTTTTGCCATCAGTTGACTAGGAGCAATTTGGTCTATTTGGAGAGGCCGTGGTTAATACCCTTCTCATTTGTCAAGACCGCCACTCTTCAAGAGATTGGGTCTTCATGAACTGGAAAGCTGTTGGTATAAGCCCTGTGTGTCTTATTCAGCCACACACTAGAACTCACTGCCTCCTATAGTCTGCCTAGACCTCACCATAGACAGTGTAAGGGAGGGTGCAGACGTTTCGTCGAAAGACAGTTTCGTCGACAAGACATTTCCCTACAGGACGTTTCGTCGATTAATTTTTCTGAAGATGATATTAGCATAATCAATATAATGGCCGTTATGCATTTGTTGCATCCGCTAGTTTGTTGTACTGCACATTTCATGATTGTTTAATGACCTGGCAGGGGGGTTCGGTGGGCGGCACGCCCCCTTACACATATATTAGAGTGTTTTAGTATCCCCTTTACGGAAATTTGTCTACAGTGTCAACAGGTCTCATCATCTACAGTACAGTATTTAGCGTAATAGACGATATGCCGATTACAGTTTTTCCAACTGGGTGAGATAATGAAAAGAGTCTCTCAAGAGGTCAAACAAAGAGCTCTTTGCTCTCAAAAAAGAGCCCTGCCTTGGTGTTTGGAGTGCTCCGTGGATCACGCTACTGAACCACTTCAAGACTGCAACTCATGGACCATCTCCATCCAACTTAACAGGGTTCACGACGTTGAAACAATGTGTACTTCCTAGGTCAGACATAGCTAACTCCTTTCTCCGCTATAGTGAAGATTAGGGTTGTGACAATATGCTTCTAAAATTCGTAGATCTCAAGAATATCACAGACGAAATGCAATGGTATCGAATACTATATACCGCTGGTGTAGAACCATTCAATACTCTTTAATTCTCTCCGTCTATAATATTCTCAGGATCTATGATTTATAAAGCATATTGTCACAACCCTAATAATAAGCTTGAAATTCAACCATACTTACCGTGGATCATTTTAGACCAGTAGTAAAAATGTATTATATTTTTTTGTTGGGTTTCAGGTTTTTCGAACAGACAAACATCGATGATAACATTATCTGTCTATGAAACTTGATAGAAAATGAAAAATAAATTCTTTTAGTAAATATAACAACATACATAAGCCACGTAAATCTAACCATTTACCCGTAAGAGCTAAATTAAAAAATACAAACCTCCACCAAAGTCACTTTACTCACATGTGGTTAAATCCAATCTTCCACTTTACCCACATGTGGTTAAATCCAATCTTCTACTTTACCCACATGTGGTTTAATCCAATCTTCAAATTTACCCACATGTGGTTAAATCCAATCTTCCACTTTACTCACATGTGGTTAAATCCAATCTTCCACTTTACTCACATGTGGTTAAATCCAATCTTCCACTTTACTCACATCTTCCATTTTACCCACATGTGGTTAAATCCAATCTTCCATTTTCCACATGTGGTTAAATCCAATCTTCCACTTTACTCACATGTGGTTAAATCCAATCTTCCACTTTACTCACATGTGGTTAAATCCAATCCTCCACTTTACTCACATGTGGTTAAATCCACTCCTCCACTTTACCCACATGTGGTTAAATCCACTCCTCCACTTTACCCACATGTGGTTAAATCCACTCCTCCACTTTACCCACATGTGGTTAAATCCACTCCTCCACTTTACCCACATGTGGTTAAATCCACTCCTTCACTTTACTCACATGCGGTTAAATCCACTCCTCCACTTTAGCCACATGTGGTTATCTCTCTCACTGTGTAGTTCAATAGATAGTTCACTCTAGGCGCGAAAAACAAATTTGTTTGCGCTACCGTATGGACGCGTGAGTGACGTGCGTATGTACACCTTGTTTGCGCAACGCTGTCTACCCTAACTACTGGACCTGATAGTACAGCAAAAATAAAAAGATTTAGACATCTTTACTATTTAAAAAAATTATCTTAATTTTGATTATTGTAGGTAAAAAAAATATTTGTATTAAAAATATGGTCATTTCTAATCTTGTATTTGATTGCCTTAGTGTTCTTAAATTAATTTACTTTGAAATAAGTGTACAAGTTATTTTCAAATTTCTAAATTTTTCAAATAACCTACAGTGTATCTTCAAACAGTTTATTGTATTTTTGATACATAAGAGATTATGATAAATTATATTAAGAAATTAGTAAACTGTATAGGAATTTATAGGGTGGGTTTATTTTTTCATATGGTCAGGTCATGATTGTGTATAGATAGTATGAATAATTTGAAGTGTTACTGCTATTGGATTAAATTCTATTGTTCTATACTCAAGAGATAGAGTTAATATTGGAGAAAAGAGTTAATATTGGAGAAAAGAGTTAATATTGGGGAAAAGAGCTAATATTGGGGAAAAGAGTTAATATTGGAGAAAAGAGCTAATATTGGAGAAAAGAGCTAATATTGGAGAAAAGAGCTAATATTGGGGAAAAGAGCTAATATTGGAGAAAAGAGCTAATATTGGAGAAAAGAGCTAATATTGGGGAAAAGAGCTAATATTGGAGAAAAGAGTTAATATTGGGGAAAAGAGCTAATATTGGAGAAAAGAGCTAATATTGGAGAAAAGAGCTAATATTGGAGAAAAGAGTTAATATTGGGGAAAAGAGCTAATATTGGAGAAAAGAGCTAATATTGGGGAAAAGAGCTAATATTGGAGAAAAGAGTTAATATTGGGGAAAAGAGTTAATATTGGGGAAAAGAGCTAATATTGGAGAAAAGAGCTAATATTGGAGAAAAGAGCTAATATTGGAGAAAAGAGTTAATATTGGAGAAAAGAGTTAATATTGGAGAAAAGAGCTAATATTGGAGAAAAGAGCTAATATTGGAGAAAAGAGCTAATATTGGAGAAAAGAGCTAATATTGGGGAAAAGAGCTAATATTGGAGAAAAGAGTTAATATTGGGGAAAAGAGCTAATATTGGAGAAAAGAGCTAATATTGGAGAAAAG
>CANNZV010000034.1:0-17183 GCA_947561585.1 Caprella mutica | reverse complement strand
TGCCACTGGGAAGATTGCCACTGGGAAGATAGCCACTGGGAAGATTGCCACCAGGAAAACTGCCACTAGGAAAACTGCCACTGGGAAATTGGCACTGTGGGAAAAATGCCACTGTGGGAAGATTACAACCCGGAAAATTGCCACTGTACATATATAAATTCATACTGATTTTTCTTTTTTTGAAAATCACAAAAATCATAGGTACTGAATGCAATGTTGATCAGAATTTGAAATATAAGAGTTTTTACAATGTGTACATCTCATTTTGACAAGTTATACAATCTACGTGAATTGTTCCGTGGGTGGGTGTGAGTGTGCTGATACGCAATTAATTCTTAGCTTTATGCTTTAATTGGTCCCTGAAGAGGTTAAAACAAACTCTAAGAGTTTGCCGTCAAGTTGTTTTCTCTCATTCACAAGTGCACTAAAATGTATGTACCATCTTTATAATGTTCAGTCTTCCTAATGGACTACAATACGGGCCGCTACTTATTTTTCATATAGGTAATTCTTATTCTTTATACTGATTTAATATATTCTTTATTCTTATACTTGTATATAAATAACTATTCTTTTCATTCTTGAAGGCGCAGTTCACCAAAATATATTGGAAAGCCTCCTCCTCCTACTCCTGGCTGCCAATTCCCCATACAAAACTCTAAATATCTGACAACTAATAAATAAATTGCCCTTGTGAATTTAATATGTGGCAATTAAATAGTGATTTAAACGGTGACTTATTTTTTTCTATCCTTATTCATTTTATTCATTCTTTTTTCTCAGTCCTAGCATCGAAACTTTTAATCTCAAAAACGAACCGGAAAGTGTTACTTCTGTTTTGTCATGACCAAGTTGTTCAGTCGATTGATCAGTGGTCGTGAGGAATAAAAAGAAAACTAACTATCTTTGGTTCTAATTGGAAAGTATGAATCAAACGTGAAGTAGGGAAAAGGTGAACTCTGACCAGCGTTAAGAAGACAGTTTTAAGTTCGGAGGTGGTAGTGTGATGGTTTGGAGATCATTTCTTCTGCAGCACCTGGTCCCATTGTTCTTCTGCGCGGAGGAGTTATTGCAGGAGTATGAAACTGCTCCTTCGTCAACATTCTCTCTCCTAACAACGGTGTCCAGATGCCGTTGTTCCGTATAGATTTGTTGGTTATTCCTTTAATTTCGAATCATTCTCAGTGTGCTCATTTTTTAAAAGATAGAAGAAGATATAAAATATGAATACGAACTATCGACTGTGGATTTTGAAAACCTAGTTCAGTGGGGCATAGAAAATATCACAATTTTCTACCTTCATTTCATAGAAAATTTTACAAATCTGCCTTATTTTTAATGACGGGCTGAAGTATCTTCAAGCTTCATGAATCATGGATAAAATTTTATATTTATATAGTAAGACAATTCAATTATTTCTAATTCATTTTCAAAAATGAATAATTAATGAATGTTCTTCGCCGTAATAGTTCATCCCTAGTGGAATATTATTTGTATTGACTGTAAATAGATATTGTATGAATGTTCTTCACCGTAAGAGTTCATCCCTAGTGGAATATTATTTGTATTGACTGTAAATAGATATTGTATGAATGTTCTTCACCGTAAGAGTTCATCCCTAGTGGAATATTATTTGTATTGACTGTAAATAGATATTGTATGAATGTTCTTCATCGTAAGAGTTCATCCCTAGTAGAATATTATTTGTTTTGACTGTAAATAGATATTGTATGAATGTTCTTCACCGTAAGAGTTCATCCCTAGTGGAATATTATTTGTATTGACTGTAAATAGATATTGTATGAATGTTTTTCACAGTAAGAGTTCATCCCTAGTGGAATATTATTTGTATTGACTGTAAATAGATATTGTATGAATGTTCTTCACCGTAAGAGTTCATCCCTAGTGGAATATTATTTGTATTGACTGTAAATAGATATTGTATGAATGTTCTTCACCGTAAGAGTTCATCCCTAGTGGAATATTATTTGTATTGACTGTAAATAGATAATGTATGAATGTTCTTCACCGTAAGAGTTCATCCCTAGTGGAATATTATTTGTATTGACTGTAAATAGATATTGTATGAATTTTCTTCACCGTAAGAGTTCAGCCCTAGTTGAATATTATTTGTATTGACTGTAAATAGATATTGTATGAATGTTCTTCACCGTAAGAGTTCATCCCTAGTGGAATGTTATTTGTATTGACTGTAAATAGATATTGTATGAATGTTCTTCACCGTAAGAGTTCATCCCTAGTGGAATATTATTTGTATTGACTGTAAATAGATATTGTATGAATGTTCTTCACCGTAAGAGTTCATCCCTAGTGGAATATTATTTGTATTGATTGTTGTAAATAGATATTGAATGAATGTTCTTCACCGTAAGAGTTCATCCCTAGTGGAATATTATTTGTATTGATTGTTGTAAATAGATATTTATATGTATGAGTCCCCACTAGGAATATTTCAAATAAGAATTTAGAAGAAACAAATATATTTTCTTGAAGATATTGCTTGGTACTTGCATTTCATGTATTACAAATTTATTTTAAAGTCATAGAAAACACTTCTAAAAGCTATATACTCAATGTGTTGCAAATGGTCACCAGCATCCTGTAGTTAAATTCTTGCGCTTCAAGACGCTCTTCGTCACCCTCTCAATTATTGCTGCGTCATAATTTGCATATGATAATCTGCATGATATTGTCGAATGAAACTATAGAAATGACAAAAAAGTAATGACATTTGTTGCGATTGTGCGCAAAAAAATTCTATTGTCCAAGCATTCATCGATGACGACGGCCCGTGTGACTCTGTTAATGGTTCCTATAACATGGCCCAGGTAACATTGCAATGTTCCCGGAACATCCCCTCGATATCGCAACCTCCCCTCAGTGTCACAATATCGCGGCCCGATGTCCAGGGAATGTTCCCGCGACATGCATTACCAATATGATTCCCATCCGACATTTTCGGGATATTCCGGCGACATGAATTACTAATATCATTTTCACTGGAATATGTTGGAAATAATTGACAAATAATTAAGAAATAGAATAATATTTGAAATAAATTATACCATTTATTCCACCGAGACCATTAAAATTAATGGGGTATCAATAGTAAAAGAAAAAAAATATATGTTAAAAAACATATATTAAAAAAATATAATATATAAAATATATATACAAAAATATGTTCAAAAAAATATATGTAAGTAAAAACTAAATGTAATTTTTTTTATTTCAAATGAAAATAATGCAAATATTTTTTTTTAATTATGTTGAAAAATGTATGTAAAAATGTATGAAAAATCATGTGAAATATGAATATATATAGAAAAATTATTCATACATTTTTTATATATTAAATGTTAAATCGTGACATTTTTCTAGCAGCCAACCAACAGACAAAGACACACTGTATATATAGAGTGTATTATATCATAAGTATCTCTCGACAAAACCCATAATCAGCCTCATATTTACACTTCACTATGCAAACTAATCGTTACAAAATCACTTTTAGGTCAATATAGGTATCTATAATATTATATAAACATTTAATCAAAGATCTCTTAAGTACATTAGATTTATGTTCTTTAATTCTATCACCTAATATTCTACCTGTTTCTCCTACGTATTTACTATCACAATCCTAACAATCTATCTAGTATACTAAATTAATTTTACATTCCTTCTCTAATCTATCTTTTACTCTTATAACCTAATTGCCTATAGTATTGCTGGATCTATTACTCAATACAATGTCAAATGGTTTCAAAATTCTTTAAACTCGTTCACTTGTTCCTTTTATGTATGGGGCTACTATGTATCTCTTATTGCTGTTCTCTTCTTCTCTTCTTTCTGGTTGTTATTCGTTTTGCTGGTCAATTCTCTTCTTATTTATAACTCTATTAATTTCTCTTTTCGGATAATTATTTTGTGTTAGATCTCGTCTCATTTCATCTAATTCGTCTTCTAAATGTGATTGGCTGCAAATTTTGAAAGCCCTGGATACTAATGAGTTTATCACACTGATTTTTTAAGTTTTTGAATTGTAGCTACTATAATCTAAATATTTTCCGGTATTTGAGGGTTTTCGGTATATTGTGAAATCTATTTATCCACATTCTTTTTTCATGAGTTAAATATCCAGAAAAGCTAATTTGTTGTCCTCTTCTATTTCCTACGTGAATTGAATATGTTGGTTTATACTATTAATGAATGTAAATAATGACTCTTTTCTATTTTCTGGAATGATGACTAAACAATCATCAACGTATCTTTTCCACAGTAATATTTCGCATGGAGGATTAGATAAAATCTATTTTTCTATGTTTTACATCACCATCTCAGCGATGACGACTGATATTAGTGATCCCATGGGAGTTCCCTTTATCTGTTTGTGTATGTCATTATTGTATTGGAAGAAATTGGAATCAATACAAATTTTGACTAAATTCACTATGTCTTCTTTCTCGAGATTAGTCTATGAATTTCGACATCCAATTCTATTGCTTCTGCTACGCACTACAATGCAAAATCTTAAAGGAATGCAGGTAAATAGACTTTTAAAATCATAAGAGACTAAAATATTATCTTCCGGGACAATCATATTTTCTAACACTTCTTTAGCTTGGTAGGAATTTTTCAAATTTCTACGGTGCTTTATCCGTTATTCGAGTTAATAATTTCGATATAAATTTTGCTAGTTCATATATAGGACTGTCTGAGAATGACACTATTGGTCTAATTGGATTATTTACTTTATGAGTTTTTATATTGGCATAAAATCTAGGAGTAATAGTTTTATTACAATATAATTTCTTGTAGGTTTCATCATCTATTTTTTATTATCTTTTAATTTCTTTAGTTGGTAGTTCAGTTTGTACTTTCAATTCGTAGGATTTGATGATAATTTAGAATAAGTACTAGTTTATTTCAGATGATGTAGTACTTTATCATTATATTCAATTTAATCTATTCGTCTATGTATTTTCTCCTATATTTTATCAATAAATGATAAAATCATATTTTCTTAAATTGTATGGTGATTATTTCTCCAATTTATTATTTATTATCAATATATATCTACACAATATTATTAATATCATAAATTTACTTAATTTGTCATATTGTAGATGACTTATAATTAGATATTGTTTATTCGAGCGGTAACTAATGTAAATTAGTTACCGCTAAGTTACGAATTATCGGTCAGTATACTACATATATATGTATAAATAAACAAAAATGTTATTATTACACAGTGCTATCTAATAATTATTTTTATATTGTATCTTTCTTGTGACCGAAGATGTAGTACAGACCGATAATTCGTAACTTGCCCTATTACAATATTCAAGATTTAATATTGTTTTAATTTCAGCAACAAAATTCAAATTAATAGATATAGTGTGTCAGAATATTTCCTGCATAAACAATTATGAAATATCTTTTGGTACCTCATGTATTTTGAATTAGATCATTCAGATTTGAAAATGAACCACCATTGCACAGATACACTGAAACTGATTTTTTTTATAATAATAATTAATAAATCTACCATAATAAAGGTAGACCTAATAGAGAGAGATAAGGTGTGAGAGATAAAATGTAGAAAAGTATGGGCAAAAGGACGGCACACTATGGAACTCAGTTTAGAAAAGTCAAGGTTTTGAATTCTACCTCGCTGTAATAGACCATTTTAACTGTCCAACTTAAAGTTGAGCAGCCATCCCTATTTACTCAATTCGGTATCCTATGTATATCCTATTTATTTATTTCAATATAATATTTACGTATTATTTACTCAAATAGGTATCATACTATTCTGTAACATCCTATTTACTTAATCCGGTATTTTACTTAAGTCCTATTAACTATATGATCCTATTTCAGTATCATACTTACGTCCTATTTACTTAATCCGGTATCATACTTACGTCCTATTTACTTAATCCGGTATCATACTTAAGTCCTATTTACTTAATCCGGTATCATACTTACGTCCTATTTACTTAATCCGGTATCATACTTACGTCCTATTTACTTAATTTTGCATCATACTTACGTCCTATTTACTTAATTCTGCATCATACTTACGTCCTATTTACTTAATCCGGTATCATACTTACGTCCTATTTACTTAATCCGGTATCATACCTACGTCCTATTTACTTAATCCAGTATCATACTTACGTCCTATTTTCTTAATTTTGCATCATACTTACGTCCTATTTACTTAATTCTGCATCATACTTACGTCCTATTTACTTAATTCTGCATCATACTTACGTCCTATTTACTTAATCTGGTATCATACTTACGTCCTATTTACTTAATCTGGTATCATACTTACGTCCTATTTTCTTAATTTTGCATCATACTTACGTCCTATTTACTTAATTCTGCATCATACTTACGTCCTATTTACTTAATTCTGCATCATACATACGTCCTATTTACTTAATCTGGTATCATACTTACGTCCTATTTACTTAATCTGGTATCATACTTACGTCCTATTTACTTAATTTTGCATCATACTTACGTCCTATTTACTTAATTCTGCATCATACTTACGTCCTATTTACTTAATTCTGCATCATACTCACGTCCTATTTACTTAATCTGGTATCATACTTACGTCCTATTTACTTAATTCTGCATCATACTTACGTCCTATTTACTTAATTCTGCATCATACTTACGTCCTATTTACTTAATCTGGTATCATACTTACGTCCTATTTACTTAATCTGGTATCATACTTACGTCCTATTTTCTTATTTTTGCATCATACTTACGTCCTATTTACTTAATTCTGCATCATACTTACGTCCTATTTACTTAATTCTGCATCATACATACGTCCTATTTACTTAATCTGGTATCATACTTACGTCCTATTTACTTAATCTGGTATCATACTTACGTCCTATTTACTTAATTTTGCATCATACTTACGTCCTATTTACTTAATTCTGCATCATACTTACGTCCTATTTACTTAATTCTGCATCATACTCACGTCCTATTTACTTAATCTGGTATCATACTTACGTCCTATCAATCAAGTTTTTATTCACTAAAGATAAGCACACTTGGTTTTCAAAGTCCAGATTGCAGCTCACTCAATCACTAGTGAAATAGGTCACTAATACCTTTTATCTTCAAATAGGTTAGTAATACCTCATTTTTTCAAATAATTTACCAATACCTCTCCCCTCCAAATAGGTCACTAATACCTTTTCCCTCCAAATCGGTCACTAATACCTTTTCCCTCCAAATTGGTCACTAATACCTTTCCCTTCCAAATTGGTCACTAATACCTTTTCCCTCCTAATAGATCACTAATACCTTTTCCAAATGGGTAGGTATAGTGCATACCGTTAGGTAAGTACAACACAAGTCCTAATACCTCATCTCTTGCCTTTAATCCCTTCCTTTAATACTTTAATCTACTGGTGGAATATAATCCCAGTCTCCGTATGAAACCCGAGTCTTCGACCCTCTAATTTCGTCAGTTTGTCTCAGGCTTCCTCAGAGTGAGGTGTGTGTGGGTGTGAGCTCCTCCGTCAGGAGCTATACGCAACAGGTTAACATACCTACTTTATCGGAGATGACGTCACAAACAACAGGTGGAGTTGCTGTTGTGACGTTACATGGAACTCTTGAGAAGTTTGGTGGTTAAAGTAGTTTGAAGAGACTAATTAACAATGTGGTTTTAAATATGTAACCTGTTATAACTATTGTGTTAATATAAGAAATGTTAAATTCATATCATTTTTTGGTTTACATGTGTGTTGAATTCTTATTTTCTCTAATATCTTCAATGGCAATAATAAAATTCTCATTGAATTGTTATCAGCTAATTCTACAGAACCGAAACGGAATAACATTGGGAAATTAAAAATCTTTAATTTAAACATTTTATGTTACTTTTTTCGAAAGTTTTTGTTAGAATTTTTTCATGTTAAGTTTTGAAATTCACAAGATTTCAAAATGAAGAATTCAAAAGTCTACTTCTTCGTAGTTCAAATTTCAGCTAAAGGGCCGTACACACGTAGGGTTTTTATTTCAATCCACTAACTTTTTACTAAGCTCCTCCTACATTAATTACTCCTCCTACTATATTTATTATTTATTTCAGTTGGTGATACCAGCCAAAATAGATTATAATTATATAGTTTTTTCTTATATTTTCGTGGAAATGTAGGAGGAGCTTAACAAAAAATCTGGTGGAAAGACTTAAAAACCCTACGTGTGTACGGCCCTTTAGACAATTGCTCACTTCAGAGTCTCTCTCAGTCTCCGTCTTTGACGTCAAAGGATTTGATTTGGTGGCTAATTGTTCTCTGTAATGGATTTACATGCAAATGTGGAACTGACGTGATTACTCCTAGAGAGAGTACAGTGAATATAAAGTGATTTAGTGAGTTAAAGGGGAGTATACAGCTACACACTCACTAAAATGTTTCTATGCATAGAATTGTAGGTATATGGTAAGTTACGAATTATCTGTCGGTTTTACATCAAACTAGAGAAGGGACATAATAAATATTATTTTTATTTTAATTGGTATCCATTATTCCTGATACCTACCAATTGAAATAGAAATAAAATATATTTAGTACTAATTCCCACCGCTTGAAAACTTGTGGCGCTACTGTATCATTGCATGTATATTTGAATAGAAATTAATTGCTAATTATCATAAGTTACTAATAACTACTGTATTTACCAATAATAGTTTTACCCAATCATTGTCAGTTGAACACAAACATGGCCGCTAACTCTAAAACCCACCGCGAGAGGGCACCACCATTAACTATATTTTTTTTTAAAGCATTTGTTAGAGTAACTAATTTACTAATATTAATAATCAACTTAATGTTTTGAATCTATTTCAGATCAATTTGAATAATGGTTACTGTTGATTGTGATGCTGCTTTATACCGTTTATATGAGTGTCAAATTCTATGTAGGAAATATATATGGAATGTAACATAAGTTTATCAAAGAAAATATGTTCGGTTTCAGAGACATTGTATTCTTCTCTTTCTCTATTTTGTTCTATCGAATTATATGTTTTTTTTTATTTGGCGCTACCTTGCGTCTCCTTTGGGTCTCCATTGAGTCTCCTTTGGGTCTCTTCTTGTACCAGGAAGTAGGAGAGGCTTTGAAGCTTATTAGCGACAGGCTATTATTATTACTCTTTCTGGGAAAGAGGGGAAGGGGGGGGGGGGGCTCAATGCTCTATTGAAGAGTTGAACTCCTCTATAATGAACTCCTGTATAGTGAATATACAGGTTGGGCCAGTCAAGTATGGAAAAATAAAATTTAATGTTACTCAGTTACACTGTAACATGATGGTCAGTTTATGAATCTCTGCAGTCAAATGAAAGAGAAAACCATTTTTTAATAATATACAATAGTTATTCTTCATATCCTCCTCTCTTTTCAATAATCCATAGAAGACGACAGATCACCTGATCACATGAGGCACGCAGAGCTTCACCGTCTAATTCCGTCCATTATTTGGTCTTTTTTTTTCTTTAGACTTTAGATGGACCGTATTACAAAATGCATTGGATTCAAATTAGAGGAAGATCGAGGCCATCAATCATTTGGCCAAAACGACCGAAATTTCTTTTTACCAGTACTATAACAATATGTCTGTGTGAGAGGTTGTTCCACCCTGCTGAAGCGTAATTCTTTCATTTGGAGGGACCAAAATCAACACAGGAACAACTATATCCTTTAACATCTTCACATAAACATGTTGGTTAATTTTCAAAGCAGCATCAATGAAAATCAAAGGGGTTCTACTCTCTGCCTAATCCATTATTGAAGCTTTACACGAAGAAAACATTCTTCAATGCTAATAATAAATTAATTAATTAAACAAATATAGCTATAGGAATATGTCTTCAAATGATAGATAAATCATTTATTTTATTTGCTCTTCTTTTGACCTCGTATACAATTATTATTTATTCCGGAAGTCATTTCCATCCCAAAAATAGAAATTGAAAAGAGTTCGAAGGGAGAAAACATCAAAAGATTTCACCAATTCTTTCATCTCAAAGAAAGAGAACAACAAAAGAATTTCAATGCATTGTATGTACTAATAAATTAAATTATTTCACATTATATGTCAATTGCACAAACAAGTACATTGTAATATGTATTCTATATACAGATTACCTGAATTTAATCAGTTGGAAATTTTGGAAATGTTTGATACCAAGTGGTGAGTCAGTGGCCAAAATAATATCGCGTCTTGCGGGACGCTAAAATCCTTATTTTTGGGTCACGTGACTTGCAATCTAGCGTCAGTTTAATGGAGAAATAGTATAACTGACACAAAATTTAATGGAGAAATGATATATCTGAATCAAAATAAGGTTTTACATCGTCTTCCTTAGCGTCCTGCAATCGCTGCAACATTTCCTCTCTCTAGAATAGTTTATCGTAACTCTATGTTTGATACCTAGTTTCTTTCTATGAATATAATTTAACCCTATTGAGTTTGACTGTCAAAAACAACGGGAGAGTTTGACTATGTGTTAAAAAACACTTGTTTTATTTATAAACCTACGGTGCTGTATTTTTTACAAGTTGTTAGTATATGTACTAAGATAATGTGTACCAAATTTCAAGTAAAATATTGAATATATAAGGATAAATAAATACATAGGTATATAAGACATTGGCAACTGAGACAGCTGAACTGTGATTGGATGGAGTGTGAACCAATCACAGCTCGTGCATTTGTCTCTACTACACAAAAACGTGGAAAAATGCTTGCGTATTGTCTAACCAAACTGTATTTCTACGTTGCCACATGTCATTTAGGTACAATTATTTCCATAATTCAAGTGATTTACGCTGATTTACACCGATACGTAAATTTCTTTTAACTTTTGAATACAAAAATATTTTTGGTATTCATGTAGGAACAAAGTCAAGGAAGGCAAGTAAATTTAAATGAAAGACATGAAAGATATAAAGTAATTGAGAAAATGTGTGCCTAGAAAACACACGTCAAACTCATTAGGGTTAAACTGTAAAATATAAAAATAAATATAGTAAAGATATTTGTTTTATTTAAAATGAAGGAGATTTCAGGCTTTCATATTAAATTCACGTATGGAACAATAAAACACGATTGGCTATGGTATTCAATATATTTTAAAATTATATCTAGTCAAAGATTGGCGTGCTCTTCTTTTAGCGGTATTCTCTTCATTATTTTCTTTACATTTATTCTCTTGAATAATGATTCGTTTCTATTGCAGTAAAGTATCTAACATTTCAAGTTTCTATTGCTGTAAAGTATCTAACATTTCAAGTTTCTATTGCTGTAAAGTATCAAACAGTTCAAGTTTCTACTGCTGTAAAGTATCTAACATTTCAAGTTTCTACTGCTGTAAAGTATCTAACATTTCAAGTTTCTATTGCTGTAAAGTATCTAACATTTCAAGTTTCTACTGCTGTAAAGTATCTAACATTTTTAAGTTTCTATTGCTGTAAAGTATCTAACATTTCAAGTTTCTACTGCTGTAAAGTATCTAACATTTCAAGTTTCTATTGCTGTAAAGTATCTAACATTTCAAGTTTCTATTGCTGTAAAGTATCTAACATTTCAAGTTTCTATTGCTGTAAAGTATCTAACATTTCAAGTTTCTATTGCTGTAAAGTATCTAACATTTCAAGTTTCTATTGCTGTAAAGCATAAAACAGTTCAATGTAAATCTTCTCCTTTAATTTTCACCAGAGGAAGAAATCGACAGTATGCTTCCAAGAAAAGAAGGACTTATTCCTGGGATATTAAGGGATTATCCCAGGCAAAATGGACTTGTTCCTGGGATATTAAGAGATCATTCCAGGACTTCCACTGCTCATTAATGAATCTGTTCGAAGTCAGTGCACGGTGATGTGGAATAGCCCCCATTCAACACTAACATCAAAGTCTTTTCTGAACCAAAGTGTTCAGGAATAAAATCTGATTCTTAACTGAAAATGGTGAACTGGAAAAAATTCAGTTCACCATTCAGTTCACCACTCAGCTCACCATTCACCTCACTATTCAGTTCACCACTCAGTTCACCATTCAGTTCACCACTCAGTTCACCACTCAGTTCACCACTCAGTTCACCACTCAGTTCACCACTCAGTTCACCATTCAGTTCACCACTCAGCTCACCATTCACCTCACTATTCAGTTCACCACTCAGTTCACCATTCAGTTCACCACTCAGTTCACCACTCAGTTCACCATTCAGTTCACCACTCAGTTCACCATTCAGTTCACCACTCAGTTCACCACTCAGTTCACCACTCAGTTCACCACTCAGTTCACCACTCAGTTCACCATTCAGTTCACCACTCAGCTCACCATTCACCTCACTATTCAGTTCACCACTCAGTTCACCATTCAGTTCACCACTCAGTTCACCACTCAGTTCACCATTCAGTTCACCACTCAGTTCACCATTCAGTTCACCACTCAGTTCACCATTCAGTTCACCACTCAGTTCACCATTCAGTTCACCACTCAGTTCACCATTCAGTTAACCATTCAGTTCACCATTCAGTTCACCATTCAGTTCACCATTCAGTTCACCACTCAGTTCACCATTCACCATTCTCTAGCTTACTTTAGGTTGCTTTACTTTGGTAACTATTGGTTCTGATACTCACTAACTTCACCAAATCTAATCTCTATCTTTTGTGATGGAGATTAGAGAGTGAATAGAGAGTGAATAGAGAGTGAATAGAGAGTGAATAGAGAGTGAATAGAGAGTGAATAATGAGTGAATAGAGAGTGAATAGAGAGTGAATAGAGAGTGATGAGTGAATAGAGAGTGAATAGAGAGTGAATAGAGAGTGAATAGAGAGTGAATATTGAGTGAATAGAGAGTGAATAATGAGTGAATAGAGAGTGAATAATGAGTGAATAGAGAGTGAATAGAGAGTGAATAGAGAGTGATGAGTGAATAGAGAGTGAATAGAGAGTGAATAGAGAGTGAATAGAGAGTGAATAGAGAGTGAATAGAGAGTGAATAGAGAGTGAATAGAGAGTGAATAGAGAGTGAATAATGAGTGAATAGAGAGTGAATAGAGAGTGAATAGAGAGTGATGAGTGAATAGAGAGTGAATAGAGAGTGAATAGAGAGTGAATAGAGAGTGAATAGAGAGTGAATAGAGAGTGAATAGAGAGTGAATAGAGAGTGAATAGAGAGTGAATAATGAGTGAATAGAGAGTGAATAATGAGTGAATAGAGAGTGAATAGAGAGTGAATAGAGAGTGATGAGTGAATAGAGAGTGAATACAGACGTGAATAGAGAGTGAATATTGAGTGAATAATGAGTGAATAGAGAGTGAATAATGAGTGAATAGAGAGTGAATAGAGAGGTGAATAGAGAGTGAATAGAGAGTGAATAGAGAGTGAATAATGAGTGAATAATGAGTGAATAGAGAGTGAATAATGAGTGAATAATGAGTGAATAGAGAGTGAATAGAGAGTGAATAGAGAGTGAATAGAGAGTGAATAGAGAGTGAATAGAGAGTGAATTGAGAGTGAAATAGAGAGTGAATAGACTAAATAGCAATTGTATTTTTTTTTCTTCTTAACATAGTCTAACATCATTTCCTATTATTTCAATCTATTATCTAATTTTGCTGTGTTATTCTCTGTATATAAGGTACGTATAATATATACACTAATGAAACCCTCATCATGTAGACATGATGTATAGTATATATAGTATAACTTATATTTTTGCTGTATAATGCTGTATAAAAGGTATAATGATTATACACTCCAGTGAAACTCTCATCATATCGCAAAGAAGGTCCAGGAGAAATATAATAACCTCTTCTACCCACGCCTATAGCTTCTTAATGACTCTATCGAAACATTATAATGAAGAAAATATAGAGGAAGGCATCATTGATGTGTACTTGCGGTGTATTTTAATTTTATAGTTAGGCTATAGTACAGAAGTTTATAGTCCATTTTACCTGATTAATTTTATAGATATCATTAAACCACTGGATTTACACGCGACCTACCATATTTATTATTGCGCCCCTAGTCGGCTAACCAAATTGTCGTAAATATATAAAATAGGGGGTTCGTTCATAGCAGGGTTAAGATCTAAGAGATTCACATTTGGGTTGTTTGAACGGATCTCAGTTCCACCCCATAGTCAGTGGTATGAGTTCTACATTTGTGCTGACACACCCCATAGTCATGTGGTGTTTGTACTGGTATGAGTTGTACAATTGTGCTGACATAGAGTTGGTCAACTTGAAAAGGTTACTGAATTTGATCTTTAGCACAGACAATAATAAGGGTTCTAATGTAAATTAACTAGAGGAGAATTCCACCGCAGAAAGTTCCACCATGGAAAATTCCACTGCATTATACTGGATTCCGTTTACAGATAAAATACCATTAAATAAAACTAGTTTAAGAAAAATTATAATTTTGGTGGTAGCTGGACAACATTTATTCGATTTAAAAGTTCAGGAATTATTTAACTTGCTTTTGTTAAGTTTATGCCTAAGGTATTAACTATAGGCGAATGTACGAAATAAGAGCGGATCAAATTCACTATTAGGTCAAGTGTATCTTTTAAATAAGTTTAAATTGGAATATATTCAATTTAGATTAGATTGTGTTGATTGTATTGAATCATTTCAATATAAATTCGGTTCAGCAGGATTTATAAACTCTTCATAAATTCTCTAAAGAAAGATAAAACTGTTAAAAATGTTTTTTATATTACTACTTAATATTAATACTTTCAATAAATAGAACTACCTGAATATACAAAACCATTTTTATTTTACTAAAATGGTGGAGAGATTATTGTTACCAGCGGGACCACAAACCCATCTGGTGTGAATTATGCACTCAGAGAAGTTTACTCTATAGGTTTGAGAAAGTGCACGAAAGTACAACAGTTCGATTCACTAAGTGTCTCTAACTATCCTTTGCTCAAATGATGAGATTAATTTCCTCATTATTTTAACAGACATAAAGCTGAGACACTAAAGTGCATCAAACTGATGCACTTTCAAGCTCTCGAAACACCTAAGTGCATTCAAACTAGTTTGATGCACTCAAGTGTCTCGCTTTGGAGACAAGGCCTAATCTCGAAACAACTGGGTACATCAGTTGGAGCTGCTTATTTTTCTCTTAATTACTAACTATAAACTGACTATAATGATATGGCCAATATATCATATATTTCCATGCTTTATATATATACCCTAAGCCTTTTAACTAATGGGCCTAGAAACGCCGTTCATGGCGTGGGTGGTTATAACCATAAAGAATGTTAACGAATACTCGGCTATCCTAAAATGTCCATTACACAGTCACTATATTTACCACTAAACTCTAAGGTACATAAAGACACAATACAGGTATATAAATCTGATTATTTTAAGGGGTCTCTTAGAGTTGGGATTTTCTAATGCTTATTTTAAAAACGCCGCGTTTCATCGCCTAGTATATATTAAGAGGCGTAAAGTGGGCGGTGAAAACGCGGTGTTCAATTCGATAGTATAGAATGAGCCAAAAATATTTTCAGGCAAAATACTATCTCGTACTATCTCGTGATATCTCGTACTATCTCGTGATATCTCGTACTATCTCGTACTATCTCGTACTATCTCGTACTATCTCGTGATATCTCGTACTATCTCGTACCTCTGTCGAAATGTTGCTCTGAAAATAGGTCAGCTTCTGTGACATCAGTGATGCAACACCCGATCTACAACACGAGTCTATCTGTCGTTTCGATATACACTAATACATTAGCGATGTCTCTAGCGCAATGGGCCGAAACATACAAGGGGCTCGAACATACATATAATGGGATCGAAACTACAATATAGACTCGAACATACATTGGGCTCGAAAACATTATGGGCTCGATCATGTGTAGTGCAACATCAACTTTACATTTATACGACTATGTCACTTCTCAACATTAACTTTGTCATTCTCAGTTATTCCTAGCTTTATCATTCTCAGTTGTTCCTAGCTTTATCATTCTCAGTTGTTCCTAGCTTTATCATTCTCAGTTGTTCCTAGCTTTATCATTCTCAGTTGTTCCCAGCTTTATCATTCTCAGTTGTTCCTAGCTCTATCATTCTCAGTTGTTCCCAGCTTTATCATTCTCAGTTGTTCCTAGCTTTATCATTCTCAGTTGTTCCTAGCTTTATCATTCTCAGTTGTTCCTAGCTTTATCATTCTCAGTTGTTCCTAGCTTTATCATTCTCAGTTGTTCCTAGCTTTATCATTCTCAGTTGTCCTAGCTTATCATTCTCAGTTGTTCCTAGCTTTATCATTCTCAGTTGTTCCTAGCTTTATCATTCTCAGTTGTTCCTAGCTTTATCATTCTCAGTTGTTCCTAGCTTTATCATTCTCAGTTGTTCCTAGCTTTATCATTCTCAGTTGTTCCTAGCTTTATCATTCTCAGTTGTTCCTAGCTTATCATTCTCAGTTGTTCCTTTAATTGCATTCGCTTTAGTTGTTATTCACGTTTTCAAGTGTTTTGAAGCATTTAATAATGATATTCAAAGTGGTAATCGTATCTTGTTTTGAATAAAGACTGATTGGAGTAAAGTTTGATTAGTACAGGATAGTGTATATTGTTATTATATTAGTACAGGATAGTGTATATTGTATTATATTAGTACAGGATAGTATATTGTATTATATTAGTACAGGATAGTGTATATTGTATTATATTAGTACAGGATAGTGTATATTGTATTATATTAGTTCAGGATAGTGTATATTGTATTATATTAGTACAGGATAGTGTATATTGTATTATATTAGTACAGGATAGTGATATGTATTATATTAGTACAGGATAGTGTATATTGTATTATATTAGTACAGGATAGTGTATATTGTATTATATTAGTACAGGATAGTGTATATTGTATTATATTAGTACAGGATAGTGTATATTGTATTATATTAGTACAGGATAGTGTATATTGTATTATATTAGTACAGGATAGTGTATATTGTATTATATTAGTACAGGATAGTGTATATTGATATTATATTAGTACAGGATAGTGTATATTGTATTATATTAGTACAGGATAGTGTATATTGTATCATATTAGT
>CANNZV010000033.1:446445-475652 GCA_947561585.1 Caprella mutica | reverse complement strand
ACCCTAAAAACATGTTACTTGTTACCTTAAAAACATGTTACTTGTTACCTTAAAAAACATGTTACTTGTTACCCTAAAAACATGTTACTTGTTACCCTAAAAACATGTTACTTGTTACCTTAAAAACATGTTACTTGTTACCTTAAAAACATGTTACTTGTTACCCTAAAAACATGTTACTTGTTACCCTTAAAAACATGTTACTTGTTACCTTAAAAACATGTTACTTGTTACCTTAAAAACATGTTACTTGTTACCTTAAAAACATGTTACTTGTTACCTTAAAAACATGTTACTTGTTACCTTAAAAACATGTTACTTGTTACCTTAAAAACATGTTACTTGTTACCTTAAAAACATGTTACTTGTTACCTTAAAAACATGTTACTTGTTACCCTAAAAACATGTTACTTGTTACCTTAAAAACATGTTACTTGTTACCTTAAAAACATGTTACTTGTTACCTTAAAAACATGTTACTTGTTACCCTAAAAACATGTTACTTATTACCTTAAAAACATGTTACTTGTTACCTTAAAAACATGTTACTTGTTACCTTAAAAACATGTTACTTGTTACCTTAAAAACATGTTACTTGTTACCCTAAAAACATGTTACTTGTTACCCTTTAAAACATGTTACTTGTTACCCTAAAAACATGTTACTTGTTACCTTTAAAACATGTCACTTGTTACCTTAAAAACATGTTACTTGTTACCTTAAAAACATGTTACTTGTTACCTTAAAAACATGTTACTTGTTACCCTAAAAACATGTTACTTTTTACCCTAAAAACATGTTACTTGTTACCTTAAAACATGTTACTTGTTACCTTAATAACATGTTACTTGTTACCTTAAAAACATGTTACTTGTTACCCTTAAAAACATGTTACTTGTTACCTTAAAAACATGTTACTTGTTACCCTAAAAACATGTTACTTGTTACCTTAAAAACATGTTACTTGTTACCCTAAAAACATGTTACTTGTTACCTTAAAAACATGTTACTTGTTACCCCTAAAAACATGTTACTTGTTACCTTAAAAACATGTTACTTGTTACCTTAAAAACATGTTACTTGTTACCTTAAAAACATGTTACTTGTTACCTTAAAAACATGTTACTTGTTACCTTAAAAACATGTTACTTGTTACCTTAAAAACATGTTACTTGTTACCTTAAAAACATGTTACTTGTTACCCTGAAAACATGTTACTTGTTACCCTAAAAACATGTTACTTGTTACCTTAAAAACATGTTACTTGTTACCTTAAAAACATGTTATTTGTTACCTTTAAAACATGTTACTTGTTACCTTAAAAACATGTTACTTGTTACCCTAAAAACATGTTACTTGTTACCCTAAAAACATGTTACTTGTTACCTTAAAAACATGTTACTTGTTACCTTTAAAACATGTTACTTGTTACCTTAAAAACATGTTACTTTTTACCTTAAAAACATGTTACTTGTTACCTTAAAAACATGTTACTTGTTACCCTTAAAAACATGTCCCTTTTCACCCTTAAAAAATTGTTACTTGTTACCCTAAAAACATGTTACTTGTTACCCTAAAAACATGTTACTTGTTACCCTAAAAACATGTTACTTGTTACCTTAAAAACATGTTACTTGTTACCCCTAAAAACATGTTACTTGTTACCTTAAAAACATGTTACTTGTTACCCTTGAAACATGTTACTTATTACCTTAAAAACATGTTACTTATTACCTTTAAAACATGTTACTTGTTACCTTAAAAACATGTTACTTGTTACCTTAAAAACATGTTACTTGTTACCCTTAAAACATGTTACTTGTTACCCTTAAAACATGTTACTTGTTACCTTAAAAACATGTTACTTGTTACCTTTAAAACATGTTACTTATTACCTTAAAAACATGTTACTTGTTACTACCTTAAAAACATGTTAATTGTTACCTTCAAAACATGTTACTTGTTACCTTAAAAACATGTTACTTGTTACCTTAAAAACATGTTACTTGTTACCTTAAAAACATGTTACTTGTTACCTTAAAAACATGTTACTTGTTACCTTTAAAACATGTCACTTATTACCTTTAAAAACATGTTACTTGTTACCTTTAAAACATGTCACTTGTTACCTTAAAAACATGTTACTTGTTACTACCTTAAAAACATGTTACTTGTTACCTTCAAAACAATTTACTTGTTACCTTGAAAACATGTTACTTGTTACCTTAAAAACATGTTACTTGTTACCTTAAAAACATGTTACTTGTTACCTTTAAAAACATGTTACTTGTTACCTTTAAAACATGTCACTTGTTACCTTTAAAAACATGTTACTTGTTACCTTAAAAACATGTTACTTGTTACCCTAAAAAACATGTTACTTGTTACCTTAAAAACATGTTACTTGTTACCTTAAAAACATGTTACTTGTTACCTTAAAAACATGTTACTTGTTACCCTAAAAACATGTTACTTGTTACCTTAAAAACATGTTACTTGTTACCTTCAAAACATGTTACTTGTTACCTTAAAAACATGTTACTTGTTACCTTAAAAACATGTTACTTGTTACCCTAAAAACATGTTACTTGTTACCTTAAAAACATGTTACTTGTTTGTTACCTTAAAAACATGTTACTTGTTACCTTAAAAACATGTTACTTGTTACCTAAAAACATGTTACTTGTTACCTTAAAAACATGTTACTTGTTACCTTAAAAACATGTTACTTGTTACCTTTAAAACATGTTACTTGTTACCCTTAAAAACATGTTACTTGTTACCTTAAAAAGATGTTACTTGTTACCTCAAAAACATGTTACTTGTTACCTAAAAACATGTTACTTGTTACTTTAAAACATGTTACTTGTTACCCTTAAAAACATGTTGCTTGTTACCTTAAAACATGTTACTTGTTACCTTAAAAACATGTTACTTGTTACCTTAAAAACATGTTACTTGTTACCTTTAAAACATGTCACTTGTTACCTTTAAAACATGTTACTTGTTACCTTTAAAAACATGTTACTTGTTACCTTCAAATCATGTTACTTGTTACCTTCAAAACATGTTACTTGTTACCTTAAAAACATGTTACTTGTTACCTTAAAAACATGTTACTTGTTACCTTAAAAACATGTTACTTGTTACCTTTAAAACATGTTACTTGTTACCCTTAAAAACATGTTACTTTTTACCTTAAAAACATGTCACTTGTTACCTTAAAAACATGTTACTTGTTACCTTAAAAACATGTTACTTGTTACCTTAAAAACATGTTACTTGTTACCTTAAAAACATGTTAATTGTTACCTCAAAAACATGTTACTTGTTACCCTTAAAAACATGTTACTTGTTACCTTAAAAACATGTTACTTGTTACCTTTAAAACATGTTACTTGTTACCTCAAAAACATGTTACTTGTTACCTTAAAAACATGTTACTTGTTACCTTAAAAACATGTTACTTGTTACCCTAAAAACATGTTACTTGTTACCCTAAAAACATGTTACTTGTTACCTTAAAAACATGTTACTTGTTACCTTAAAAACATGTTACTTGTTACCCTAAAAACATGTTACTTGTTACCTTAAAAACATGTTACTTGTTACCTTAAAAACATGTTACTTGTTACCTTAAAAACATGTTACTTGTTACCTTAAAAACATGTTACTTGTTACCTTAAAAACATGTTACTTGTTACCTTAAAAACATGTTACTTGTTACCTTAAAAACATGTTACCTTAAAACATGTTACTTGTTACCTCAAAAACATGTTACTTGTTACCTTAAAAACATGTTACTTGTTACCCTAAAAACATGTTACTTGTTACCTTAAAAACATGTTACTTGTTACCTTAAAAACATGTTACTTGTTACCTTAAAAACATGTTACTTGTTACCCTAAAAACATGTTACTTATTACCTTAAAAACATGTTACTTGTTACCTTAAAAACATGTTACTTGTTACCTTAAAAACATGTTACTTGTTACCTTAAAAACATGTTACTTGTTACCCTAAAAACATGTTACTTGTTACCTTTAAAACATGTCACTTGTTACCTTAAAAACATGTTACTTGTTACCTTAAAAACATGTTACTTGTTACCCTAAAAAAATGTTACTTGTTACCTTAAAAACATGTTACTTGTTACCTTAAAAACATGTTACTTGTTACCCTAAAAACATGTTACTTTTTACCCTAAAAACATGTTACTTGTTACCTTAAAAACATGTTACTTGTTACCTTAAAAACATGTTACTTGTTACCTTAAAAACATGTTACTTGTTACCCTTAAAAACATGTTACTTGTTACCTTAAAAACATGTTACTTGTTACCCTAAAAACATGTTACTTGTTACCTTAAAAACATGTTACTTGTTACCCCTAAAAACATGTTACTTGTTACCTTAAAAACATGTTACTTGTTACCTTAAAAACATGTTACTTGTTACCTTAAAAACATGTTACTTGTTACCTTAAAAACATGTTACTTGTTACCTTAAAAACATGTTACTTGTTACCTTAAAAACATGTTACTTGTTACCTTAAAAACATGTTACTTGTTACCCTGAAAACATGTTACTTGTTACCCTAAAAACATGTTACTTGTTACCTTAAAAACATGTTACTTGTTACCTTAAAAACATGTTACTTGTTACCTTTAAAACATGTTACTTGTTACCTTAAAAACATGTTACTTGTTACCCTAAAAACATGTTACTTGTTACCCTAAAAACATGTTACTTGTTACCTTAAAAACATGTTACTTGTTACCTTTAAAACATGTTACTTGTTACCTTAAAAACATGTTACTTGTTACCTTAAAAACATGTTACTTGTTACCTTAAAAACATGTTACTTGTTACCCTAAAAACATGTTTCTTGTTACCCTAAAAACATGTTACTTGTTACCTTAAAAACATGTTACTTGTTACCTTTAAAACATGTTACTTGTTACCCTTAAAAACATGTTACTTGTTACCTTAAAAACATGTTACTTGTTACCTTAAAAACATGTTACTTGTTACCCTTAAAAACATGTTACTTGTTACCCTAAAAACATGTTACTTGTTACCTTAAAAACATGTTACTTGTTACCTTAAAAACATGTTACTTGTTACCTTAAAAACATGTTACTTGTTACCCTAAAAACATGTTACTTGTTACCTTAAAAACATGTTACTTGTTACCTTAAAAACATGTTACTTGTTACCTTAAAAACATGTTACTTGTTACCCTTAAAAACATGTTACTTGTTACCTTAAAAACATGTTACTTGTTACCTTAAAAACATGTTACTTGTTACCTTAAAAACATGTTACTTGTTACCTTAAAAACATGTTACTTGTTACCTTTGAAACATGTTACTTGTTACCTTTGAAACATGTTACTTGTTACCTTTAAAACATGTTACTTGTTACCTTTAAAACATGTTACTTGTTACCTTAAAAACATGTTACTTGTTACCTTTAAAAACATGTTACTTGTTACCTTTAAAACATGTTACTTGTTACCTTTAAAACATGTTACTTGTTACCTTAAAAACATGTTACTTGTTACCTTTAAAACATGTTACTTGTTACCTTAAAAACATGTTACTTGTTACCTTTAAAACATGTTACTTGTTACCTTTAAAACATGTTACTTGTTACCTTTAAAACATGTTACTTGTTACCTTAAAAACATGTTACTTGTTACCTTCAAAACATGTTACTTGTTACCTTTAAAACATGTTACTTGTTACCTTAAAAACATGTTACTTGTTACCTTAAAAACATGTTACTTGTTACCTTTAAAACATGTTACTTGTTACCTTTAAAACATGTTACTTGTTACCTTTAAAACATGTTACTTGTTACCTTAAAAACATGTTACTTGTTACCTTAAAAACATGTTACTTGTTACCTTAAAAACATGTTACTTGTTACCCTAAAAACATGTTTCTTGTTACCCTAAAAACATGTTACTTGTTACCTTAAAAACATGTTACTTATTACCCTTAATAACATGTTACTTTTTACCTTTAAAACATGACTCACTTTATTTAATGAGGTCAGTGATACACATATGTATTATGTTTATCACTTCATACAGTTGGAACATGATATATAAAACCATTTATATAATTCTATATATATAAATACAGAAAATAAACATGATAGATAGAGTCGTGACGATATGCGTTTCAAATCATAGATCCTGAGAATATTACAGACGGAGAGAATTAAAGAGTATTGAATAGTTCTACACCAGCGGTATATAGTATTCGATACCATTTCATTTCGTCTGTGATATTCTTAAGATCTATGATTTATAAAGCATATTGTCACAACCCCACCCAGGCGTCAAATTTCATAGGGACAACATTGGGACCTGACTGCAACACAAAGTTGGGACTACATTGGGACCCATGATTGGGACATATATTTACATTTCTGTCCCAAACCCACTATAGTTGGAACAACATTGGGACCATGATGTCCCAATGTTGTCCCATTAGTAATACTAATCAGAAGGATGTCCCTATTTTTCTTTTATTAGGGGCTTAACCTCTGCCTCTGAACTAAAGACTGCATAGCTGAGGTCAAAAGGAAAATTAATACAAGGGACTAAAAGAAGCAATTAGACAGGAATGTGGCTCCATGAACACAGTCACCAACCACTGTCGGTGACATTGCTCATGAATGCAGAAAAGCTACTCCGTGATCGAAGCTCTCTCATATTTACAGACAGTTATAGTTCTTCATATAGAATTATTTAAGGTTTGGAACTAAAATCAGAAAAACAAACAGTTGCTCAATTATTTGATCTATTCATAGCACTAATGTATACAAGTTAACAACTATTATAACAAATATCATGATCTGAATAACTGACACTTGTGAAAAACAAACTTCCGAATAAACGAATATATACATATAATTCAAATGCAGAAATATTTCATAAAATCCAGAGTCCAAAACGCTTCAAATATTAAAGTATATCCTTTTTGTAGAGAACAAGAAAATATATATGAAGAAAATGGCTGTTTTAATCGATATCGATTATACCTCCAGGTATTGCTATTTTAAATGGATGTATTATTGTTTTTAAAGGATAAAATATTGTCTTTTTAAACAACCAAACTGAAAATAGTTATGTCGATCATTTTAGTTAATCATGTAAAACAAACACGTGTTTAATTAAAATTAAACACAACACACTTGGTAACTTTTTCGGATCGAAATAACTGCGAATATATTTGGTGTCCACGATACCTGACGGTATAATGGAATAGTTTTATTATCATATTTTGATTATTGTATAGTTCTATTATCATATTGATAATAGAACATAGAAATTCATCCGGTGTTCAATTTGCATTTGTGATTGTCCATCTACCTAACCTTTTTTTTCATTAATTTTATAAAAAAAATGATTATATTTAATCATATAATTATATTCTTTTTCAATTGAACATTTTTTCCATTTAAAAATTGTAAATGTTAATAGAAATTTCCCCTCTAAAACTGAAAGTAGCATTAAAAAATGATAAACATGCTAAAAAAAAAATACAGTCCATTAATCCAAATTACAACAGTTCGGGGCCCAAGAGCCGCCACCCCCTTCTCTTCCATTCACCACAGACAGCTTCAGGATAGAACTCCAGAGTTAGTTTTAAAGAACTTTGAGTTAATTCTTTTTCTTTTTTCATTTTTTTATAGTAAATTTAGAAAATTGTTTTTTTTTCAAATTTTATTGACATTTTTATTTATATTCTTTTTCTAATCACATTTCCTCCTGATTAATTTTATAATTGATTTTTTGTATTTCTAATAAAAAGAGGAATAGTTTAAAAAAAATAGCAAATTGGCGGCTAGATATAAATTTTGCATCATTTATTTTCTATTATTCACAACCTAAATAATAATAAAAAAAAAATAAAAAATTTATAATATATATTTTTTAAAATAAAATTTAAAAGAGGATCGTTAAAAAAAATTTGCTAGTGTTCAATTTTTACAAATAGGGTTCAAATTTAAAACGTGTTTTTATTTTATTTGTTCACAAAGAAGTGATGACGTGTCATCACTGAAACACACATTTTAACAATTTAAAAAAAATTTACATAGTTGAAAAAATCGGAATAAATAATCAGATAATTTATTGATTTTTTTTATGACAATTTTTTTTTTTCAACTTTAAAAATAGTTTAATTTTTGTTAGTTTAAAAAAGTGCGTAGTTGTTTAAATACACACACATGTGTGTGTGTTATCTTTGGCAGTGATACACACAGGTGTTATAGAAAATACACACTAGATAGAGAGAACATTGTAATATATTTCTATAATGAATTGGAAAATAGTGTAAGTCTCGAGTTATCGAACAGTTAGAAATCAACGATCATGTGAATAGCAATTTCATATGAAATTGCTATTTAACTCGTTATTTCAAACGGTATCCAATTAAAATATAAATCAAATAATAATTATTATATATTTTTCAATTATAAGATCGAAAATGTGGAACAGTTCGATAAATTGAAACTTACCCTATTTTCATAGTATAAACTTTATGTTAAATATATTTCTTTATCTTTATTTAAAATGATTATATTTTTACAGTGTTACCAGTCGGTGACAAGCTACAAGAAATGCTACTTTGTGAATTAATTAAATTAAATTCATTTAAAAAGAATTCATTTGAATATAACTAAGTTTTGACATAGATTCACTTAAAATATCTAAAATTAATCAATTAAATAAAACTTAGCCAAGTTAGATACTCACATGCTGCAGCTTATTCCACGTCAAAAAATGTTTTCCATTATTCATCAGTCTACGCTGAAAATCTTCGTTTTCTATCCTCGTTTTCTATGAATGGGTACAATTTTTCACCAGTAACTAAAGCAAACTAAATATTTTCAAATACCTTGGTTTCAATTTAGTTTACTATTCAATCTTGCCCATTCACTTATGAATATTGATAATATATATACTATAATTTGACATTTAAAGTAAATATAGTCTTTCACTGAGGTTTATTTACTTGAACCTAGGTAGGTAACTAGGTTCAAGGTACGTAAAACCTGAATTAGATTATAAATAACAATTTACTTACATTTAAAGTTCACTAAGTCACCATCACGAAAAGTATACCGCATCATAATTTTCTTTTAGGCTATATTTCACCATTGAAAATAATAAAATAAACAGTACCTAATCACAGTTCATGAAATGGCGGTCACTTTGGTTATCATTTTAAATTTAGTTAAGATTTTTAACATATTCTGACGAAAACTTACATGATCGTTAATATTGAATGTAGAGTAAGATCACAGTTATTGAATGGTTTCACATTTCCGATCATATAAGAAAAAACTATTAATAATAATTATCTAACTACAATTTTCATTGGATCCATGGTCGAAAACGTGGAGGGAATATGATAACTCTGAATATACCCTAGTTTGAACTATATTAATGGACCATGTATCCGTTTCATCCGATATTTAATCATTTATTCAAGGCTAGATTGCTCATCATTCGGACCTAGGTACCAATAATTCATTTTAATTGTAGCAATAGGTCCTGTACTGAGCCAATTAGAATTATATCACCTGTAATTACCAGTTAAACGCTCTAATTAATTATGCAATAAGGTATACATACTTTGTTTATATAAATGGTTATTGATAAAAGTCTCCTCCATTTTTTTAATTGTTTTAACCCAATGAAATTTGATAACATCTATTTGTTTCTTTATGTTTTTTAAAAATTTGTAATCAATATATACTGTGATATCCGTTTTACTTCAGAGATTCTAATTTTAAGTCCGAAGGAAAAGATTGTACCTACGTCGTTTGTTTTGAATGTCAGTTAGGTTGGTATAATAAATTATTTCAATAGTAAATATATATTTAGGGAATGGTATAAACCGTATAATTATAAAACAATAGAAAACTTATTTTAGATAGGTACTTGTAGACTGTAGTTACATCAGATGATCACTAACATCTTAAATTAAGACCGAATAGGCAATATTTATGTTTAGGTATAAAATTTAAACTGGAAATCAAAACAAAGATCGTACCTAGTAACCTACATTCTTTTTTTTCCGCGTCAGTTTAGTGTTTCGTACTATTGTTGAACACAGTCACAGAGTGTCAATTTTTTTTAAATGCATATAAAAACGCATGAATTGAATAGTTTTTATTTAATTCATGTAAAATCGTATACCAAACCAAATTTAAATAAATTTAAATTTAAAGTCATTAAAGTCATAGATCTTAATTTTATAATATTATGATTTCTGTGGTCAGAGTGCGACTCAAAAACCTAAAGGTTCACTCCACTCTATTTTTTTAGTTCTCTATTCATTAGAACTAAGGTTACTGATTATAAAACTGCAAACTATTTCAAAATTGGTTCTATATTTTTAATCATAATATGTAATTTAAGTTAATCAGCTTAATCTTGTGATTTGGCTTCTACCTTATGAATTTCAAGCGAAAAAAAAATGACTAAAATACCTCTGAAAAATTCAAAAACAAGTACAAAGCTGATAGACGTATCATTCATTTAATGACTACCTATTCCGTTATCTAAATACCATTACCCTAAAAAATGTGTACCTATATAACTATTTAGCATTAAATTTACGTTGATACGAGATAAAGTTCGTCCAGTATCCTGTTACTTTATTCAATCCAATAGAAATGTCGGACAGTGACGGTTGAGTGTGAATATGTCTTATATAATTAATTACGAAGCTAATACTTGATCGATTTAGAGAAATCCTAAAACGCACCTACAATTATTGTGTAAAATACTCTTGTGAAAAAATTACAGCTATAGCTTGTCTGTAGCGCGTACAAAGGATGGGTGGCTAAGAACATATCTGCCCCTCCACACCCTAATGGGGTCTAAGAACTAATCCCCCCGGAAAGCATCAAACGAAGAAAGAATATTCTCACGTCAAAAATAGAATATGTAATATTTATTGTCATCTAAAATGCCTACAGCAGAGGAAAAATACAATATCATACAGAAAAGCATATACTTATATAGTATCAAATTACAACAGTTTGAATAAACAAATATAAAGTTTTTAGACTGTAGCTAACTAACGTTAAAAAATTTGAAAAATTATATATATGTAGGTTGTACAAAACTGAAAGTTTAAAATGTATGTTGTGGCTTTAATATAGCTTATAAATGAACTACATTCGTCATATTTTTCTAGATTATTGCGCTGTCTAATCAAAAATCTTTATATTTGCTATTCTCCATAGGAGTGTTTCCAGCACTAAAGGCCTTGTTACACGGTGCAAGTAAACGTGCGAGGTGGCCTATAAGCCAGGTAATGTAGTTGGGGAGGATGTGATCAATGGGACACTGGAAACAATCAGTGCCTTCACTCGCATTGCATTCAGCGGTTGGGGTGCAGTCAGCCCTGTGTAAAAGCGAAAACATGTTTTAGAGGCGGGAAAACTAAATTTTTCGTACTTTGTTTCAATTGTCATAAATCTGTTAATTTAACATATAATGCTTACTGCATTTTTACATAATATTAAGTAATATGTAAAATATGATCATATTAAAGGATTGGCTTTATACTTTTGTAGTTGAGCTGTTATGCCCATATGTTTTCAAAATGGTGTCATGGTGATCATTGGGACAGAAGATTTGGTTAACAATGGGACAGTGCCCTATTGTCAACCAAACTGTCTAGTTACTCCATATGAATCAATAAATATCTATTTTTGATACAATAACGAGAACTGTAGCTTCAGAGCTTCTTGTAGAAACAGAGCTTCCAGCTGAAGCAGTACTTTCGACCATGTGCAAGGGCTTTAGCAATCTGAGGTGATCACAAAGCACTGCATAGAAAACAAATTTCACTAATAAAAGAAAAAGACGCAGCATGATTGCAACGGATACACCAGAGAAAGAAGAGCTTTTTGTTGGTGCCACTAATGATAAGGCCTTCGAAATCACTTCATAAAGTATCCGCCGTAGATGGCCTGTGAAGTGTGAACTATTGTTCTTGGTCTGGTATAGAACTCTTAATCTAACTGATCCATTCGTCTGAAGAACTTAAGTCTCTACTGAAAAGGTTGGAAATGAAGATTTATGCACTTGTAGGATTTGATGTGACTTCTAAAACGTATTCTGTTGGCCAAAAGCATGAAAAAGATAAATACGAGATATTGATGTTAGGCGAAGATTCAAGTGCAATGAGCTTAATTTTCCAAATGTTCCTGACATGGCTTTTGGGAAGCTAGAGGACATTAAATTGATATTATATGAACCAACTCAGTGTGGGACAACAAAATGAGATAATTCGAACTTGAAATTTGACCATAACCTCAACAATATACAAGTTTGATAAACTGTCCCATTGTTCACAAGTGCTGTTATACAATGGGACAATTTTTTTTGTTTTTCATATAATTTTTTTCTCGTAAACAGAATATGTTACAGCATTTGAGTTAGTTTCATTTTATAAAGGAATATCTATATTACACATGGACTTTTTATTTTTCATACTTTGCCCATAGTAAATGAAATATCAATCTTTCTGTGTTTTTTGTCCCATTGATGACCATCCTCCCCTACAGCTACTCGCACAGTGTGACTGCATCAGTCGAGTAACTGTCATGGAAATTCAATGCTATGAACATTGAGCTACTGGCATACGAGTACAGTGGGACAGCTGCTATCTACTATCACGACAGTAACTCGCACCGTGTAACAAGGCCTTAAGCTGCTCTAAGCGAAATTCCTGAAATGATTGTTTTATTACAAAAGACTTTGACGTAGAAGACTTACCCATTTAAAATTAAATTACAGTCAACTATACCTTTGGTGATTGTGACATTTAATTACTCATACATACACGTAGCATAATATATATTATCTATACACAGTAGAAAGAAACAAGTTAACTATTGTACTATAAAGTGATGGTAGATGATTAAAATTAGCGATATACAGTATAACTATCAATAGACAAATAAGGCACAGAAATGTTCAAACGATGTCATTCAATTAATATTTATTACCACTTGAATAAACGATGCAGCAATAAACTGATTTTAACTAAACAAGTATTGAACATAAACAAAATTCCGTATAATAGTATATCCAAAATTTAACTCATTTAAATATTACCTCTTCTTTATCTTCTACACTCTTACGAGTCTACAGCTACAGTGACTATACACATCTCATAAATTTGATGTTTCTTATTAGGCATTTAGCTTGAGACTGATGGTCAAAGATTAAAACTAGGGATATGTAACTATCAATAGATAAATAGGGCACAAATATGTATTCTGGGGGGATTTTTTCCGCGGGGGATTTGTTCCACCGGGGGATTTTTTCCGGATACCCCCTAGATGGGGTGTGGGAGTTCATTTGGGAGAAAGTAACCCTTTAATCTAGGCTCCAATAAGAAATAAGTGCCACACTGACTTCTTTACGTGGAGGATATGTCGCTAGTCTAAGTGACACATCCTTCTAGAATCTTGAGCGAGGTGACCTGATGGTAGCGATATTTCAGTCTCGTCTGAAAACTTATGTTTTAGGTTAATTGGCGCTCTACATATACAGTGTGTTTTTTCTTTTTGCAAGAACTTGACTCCCCACCAGAAATATTTGAAATAATAATTTAGAGGAAACAAATATATTTACTTGAAGATAAGGCTTGGTACTTACATTCCATGTTATACAAACTTATTTGAAACTCATTCAAAATACTTCTAAAGGCTATCTACAGAAGGTGTTGGAAATGACCGCCGGAATCATGTAGTCAAAGTCTTGCGCGCTTCAAGTCTTCGTCACCTTCTCAATTGTTACTGCGTAACAATTTGTCTCAGCCATGTTATAGGAACCATTAATCGAGACATAAGGGCCGTCGTCATCGATGAATGCTTGGACAATAGAATTTTCAGTCCACAATTGAAACAAAAATATCATTACTTTTTTGTCATTTCTACAGTTTCATTCGACAATATCATGTGGATTCTCATCTGCAAATTATGACGCAGCAATAATTAAGAGGGTGACGAAGAGCGTCTTGAAGCGCGCAAGACTTTAACTAAAGGATTCTGGCGACCATTTTCAACATATTTTGCAGATAGCCTTTAGAAGTGTTTTCAATGAGTTTGTATTACATGAAATGTAAGCACCAAGCCTTATCTTCAAGAAAAACATTTGTATCTTCCGAATTCATATTCCAAATATTCCTAGAGGGAGCTCAAAGTCTTGCAAAAAGGAAAAAAAATGTACCTCTGTTAGTTTATGTTGTTCCGAAAAAGAAGTGCTCTATAATATAACATTGAGGTTTTTTAGATTTCTGAATTAGAAAAAATATAGGTAAAATAATTTGAAAAATATGAAAAATAGGGTTTTCCAAAATGATTTTTATTTTCAAATATAATTTCTAAAATAAAATTTCAATCCCAGGTATTTCAACTCAAGCAACGTTGGCTGCACTCAGTGTTCGAATAGGGCTTTTTTAAGACCATCCCGCGCCAATAACTGAAACAATAATAGATATTTCTGACAACTATGTGACACCAATTCATACCCCTCCCCGATAATTAGAGAAAACAACGAAAGCGGTTTCCCATTTTGAATCTGTAAAATTATTGCTTTATTTTTGCACTTGCGCTATTTTCAGCCTCTGTCATCGGATGGGTCGGTTTTACCATCTACTGATAAGAAAATTAAGAAGCAATGACGTAAGCACAGCAACTGACATCTATAGAGTCTAGGGTCTTCAGAAACAGAAAAAACATCGTGCAGAAGAAAAGAAAACTAACTTGTTCACTGTATTAACATTTCACAAAGAACGTTTACATATCTGAGGCTATTAATTATAATATTACATATATTTTAGTACTCGATAAGGTGTAGTACCTACTTTCCTGAATTAGATTATATATATCTCATTTACGACGAAAAACGTTCTGCAAACGGTAACGATATGAAGTGCTATCTATATCGGATGTTCGATCAAATCTTATATCCTCTGAAGATAGCGATTTCCGCTGAAATATTGCAAAAATTTCGAATCTACTAAGTTTTTAGCGACTCATTAATATCCCCATGCAATTCGCTTGTTTTGTCGAACTTTTTTGAGTTAAGTGTCCCAAATACTAAAATTTTGGTTTATTAACGTTTTTCCTCAATTGTTTTGCATATAGTACTTTCTTCATTGGGTACCAGACCTTCCTTAGGCTACTTTCACACGGGAGTTTTTCTCATGCCACAGCAAAGAAAAATGGAGCATAAAAAACGCTAAGTCACAGAAATATTTAGTTAATAAAATGGGTAAATTTTTAAAGTTATTCGTTACCTTGAACTAAAAAATATGGGACAGTTGTTGGGTAAAATGAGAATATGAGAATACATTTTGTAATACTAATTTGAGGAACTTTTCAATACTGTAAACTGAACAAGTTTCAACAAAATCACAAAGCTTTACTCTTCAATACCTACTCTACTAGGAATAACAATATTGATAGGTAGCGACAATTGAGTGAATTGTGACGTGACATGAGCAAGGGAACAAAATTAAAGAGAAAATTAGGAGCTTAGCAGATTAAATAATCTATTTAATACATATGCAAAGTAATAACTATTTTTTTTACAAATTTGCCCTCTTCAATCGTTGCCTTCGCTGAATTCGGCAAGGTCATATTGTACCGTCGTTTATTTATCATCTTGTTATTCGCTTAACTCAGGGGCCCTCAAAGTGGTAGTTACAGACCCCCTGGGGTCGAAAAGTGTTTCAAGGGTCGATTGATGCTTAGAAGTAAAAGAATTGAACGTTCTTGGTTAAAAATGATATTCCATCTTCATACATGGTAGATGCTATTTTCAGTCAGATGGACGCAATTTTAACAAATCAGAGGAACAGAGTAAACCTGAGGAGGAGTGTAGGATAGAGTGGAGCTCTTTAAATATGCATATAGTGAGATGGAATATGTGAGCAGAGTGATGTTTAGTTGGAGGTGGAGAGTGTCATGAGACAAGGATGTACGGCGTCAACAGTTATTTAGGTCTATTACGCTCATAATCATGGTACGAAGCTGGAGGGAGTCAGAGTGGGGCAAGTTAAAACGGAGAAGTTTGTTCTTTGCTGATTATGACCTTAATTCGGCAAAGAGTGTTGAATTGAGTGACTGGTAGATATGGATTAGAGATGAATAATATATAGGAAGATTATCAGTTTTTCTTGTTTAATATTGTGAGACAAGTCTAACAAATTGAGGGAATATAAGTGGTGTAGGAGGTGAGATATGTACGGGGGTATCCGGCGGTTTTTTCCGAAACCAAATAGGAATTGGCCTAAACCCAAATTTGTCAAAAACAGATTCGCCGAAACATTTAAAACATAATGTAAAATTACACAATAGTTACAGAAAAGAAACAGCGAAATCATAACCCTAAGTTACACTAAATGATCCTTTAATTATTCTCTCTTCGTTAATCTCTGTACCACCAAATTATTCTTTGACTTTTCTTATTTAAAAGACGTTCCAGCTTTATTCAGTCAGTCAGCTATGGGAGCATCTTGAATTTCTTTCATTTGAGCGTTTGGTTGTTTTTAGATTGTGTGTTTATTCGTTTTTGTGAATATTCCATGTTTACTGCTTATTTTCTATTCAGTTGTTAATAGTATACGATACAGAAGGTGTTTTGTGGCTGACATTAATATTTATTCCATTTAAAATATGAAATGGTTAGTAATAAATAATTTAACAATTAGACATGTTTAACTGTTTATATCTTAATATAATGGGTTAAAGATTGAATTTAAATAAGTTTTTCAATCACTTACATTTGTTTAACGAAAATTATTTTTTCTCCCATAAGACAACTAGGTATTCTTTTTATAAAGTATTTTCAGAGATGCACAGAAAAATCATTGCAATTTGTGGCAGATTAGACTAAATATGTTCACAAAGGTAAGTTCACTATAGAGGAGTCAATTCTATAGGATGAGGATGGATTCAAACAAAGATGGCTTCTTTTCAAGACTGTATTTAAGCCTTCTTCTTGCTGGCGAGCCTCTTGTCTCTCTCCTCTGCAACAGAGAGCTTCACGCCCTTGCCCTTAGGAAGGGAGATGTAAGCTCTGGTGCCTTTGCCAATCACGAACACGTTGCTCAGTCTGAAACAAAAGGTGGAGAAGTTAGAAATTGTTTGCGGGTACAGTAGCGAGCAAAAAATACAATATATCCTTTACAGGCCAAGTTCTGAATTATCGGTCAGTTCCACATATCCAATCATAAGAACACACGAAATACTATTTTTTTATTTTAATTGGTATCCAGTATACCTACGAGTATCATGATAGGTTTTATTGGCATTCGTGATAATTACAGGTATCATGGATACCAATGAAATTAAAATGACTTTATAGTGTTTCTTATATGACCGATCAGAATCAGACCGAAGATGTGGAACTGACTGATAATTAGTTTGAGTGATAAAAAATTGATCACAAGTACGATAAAAAGTTGAAATAATCAGGGGAATGGAGGACTTAATGTGAGAGTCAGAAAAAATGACAAATGCTCAAAAACATCAGCAGTTCATTTTCCAAATCAGTTTATTTCTGCCAAGTTTTCCCACTCTGGAATCTGTCAAGAAACTAAAGTTCTACACTGGCAGTTGAAAACAATATCACTGTAATCAAGAATTGAATACAAGGGACTGGGAGAAGCAGTCAGAAAGGAAAGCGGCCCATGAACAAAGTCACCTACCACCAGTCAGTAACAATGCTCATGAATGCAGAAAAGCTACTCCATGAACAAAGTCACCTACCACCAGTCAGTGACAATGCTCATGAATCAAGAAAAGTCAATCTTTAGTATCAAGATATATTATAATCAATTGAAATGACTGTATATTCTAATTTATTTAAACAATTTAGCAATTATTAACAAATAATTGAATTGAAGGCTGGTTCAATTAGGAAATAATTTATAACTCTACCACTAATACAATTTTTTTTAGAAATTATCATTTTTTTTTAAATATATAACATTCACCGTGTACAATATGGTACACTAGCATTTTGGCAAGTTAGACCAAGATTTTTTATAACAGGGAAAAACTTACTAGATAAACCACTATTTTGTCACCTGACATTTAATCTATTGTAAAACTTGTAACCGTTACAAGAGTAATGATTAAAATAATATGTCAGACATAATTCTCTACCCAATAGTTAACTATATTTATTATTCGCAGTTTTTCGGATTAAACACGAAGTAAATATTTATTATTTTGTTAATGGCTTCGTAACTGAGATTAATTAATGCGAAAAATTACAGAAAAATAGATACAGTGATGCCCATGCAAATTAGTTTTAAGTGATGGTTTGATTTTTTTATTATAGCTTAGCGAAACAAGTTCATTTAGGGCAAGTTCTTAATCATCAGTCAGTACTACATCCTCGGTCACATAAGAAAAAAATATCAAACTTATTATTTTTACACAGTGCAAACCAGGGTTTGCAGAAGTATTAGATAGCACTGCGTAATAATAACAATTTATATTTTGTTTTTTCTTGCATGTCCGAAGATGTAGTACTGACAGATAATTAAGAACTTGCCCTAAATCTTTTTCAAGATTTCTCCCTCCTCAATATAATTATTTTAGTCACCTTTTTTCATGGACAAATAGAGCTAACGAATAATCACAGTCACCGCTCAACTTTATATTATAGAAAACTGTTGGTCTGATACGAAAGCTGATTTCTACACTAAATCACTAGAATGATTAAGTTAAATATTCTAATAATAATCACGAAACCTGAAGGACTTAATGTGAGAATCAGAAAAAATGACAAATGCTCAAAAACATCAGCAGTTCATTTTCCAAATCAGTTTATTTCTGCCAAGTTTTCCCACTCTGGAATCTGTCAAGAAACTAAAGTTCTACACTGGCAGTTGAAGAGAAAAAAACATAACTCAGGTCTGCTACAAGGGTTTTATGTTAGTACATTGAGTACTATTATAGTACTAGTACACCATGCAGTACAGCGCATTAAACATGTTTGAAAATCTTACCTGGTAGCGAAGGTATTTCCACCAGCGTCCTTAACGTGGACGATATCGAAACCGCCAGAGTGGCTATCACGAGACACGATCACTCCAATACGGCCCAAATTCTTACCACCGGTAACCATGCACAAATTACCTGAAAATGAGGAAGGTAAGCTAAGTTATCGAACAATTACACGTCAAAAATTCAAAATATATAATGGTTATTTGAATTGGTACCCCAGTCTGTATTTCATAGTAAATTCCACTGACTTGTCTGTGGAATTTTTCTCCATTGAAAATAATGTTCCGGTAAAGTCGGTCGATTTTTAGCTATTTATTCCTATGTTACCATTAATTTTCGGTGGAGAAATTGGGTCAAATGTTGGTGGATCAGCCAAATTAGTGCAAATTTATGGTGGATTTTTTCAGCTTTTTCAAAAAGTCAGTGGAATTTTGTGCACCAAATACAGACTGGTTGGTACCGAAGATGAATAGTATTTACTTGAGTTGGTATCCATGATACCTGCAGGTATCATGGATACCAACTCAAATAAATACTAATATAGTTTTTTCTTATATTCTCGTGAAAAAGTAGGAGGAGCTTAGCAAAAGGTCTGGTGGACCTACGTGTGTACTTTAAGCATTTTTAACTATAACCATGTAATTCTCAACTCACCAGCTTCCAGGGACATGAAGTCTCTGATCTTCTTCTCCTTCATATCGTAGACAATAGTGTCGTTGATTCTGATGAGAGGGTCAGGGTACCTAATGGTGCGGGCATCTGATGTCACAATGGTGGGCACTTGCTGAGCAGCGGTGAACTTCTTGGTAACCTGACGAAAAAAGAGGAGTTTAGATATAATGCGAATAAGATAATTTATACAAAGTCTCCAATTTGTCAGTTTTTATTTCAAATTACTATAAGGTAAGTTACAGCATCTTCGGTCGTAAAAGAAAATATTAAGCCATTATAGTCTTTTCTTGTACTACTGAAGATATAACACTGAACTGATAATTCGTAACTTACCCTGATAAATAGCGAATTATTACATCCATTAATAAATATATTTAATCCTATTTTTGGTTCATATTAGAGGTTGTTTAGAACATACAGAAAGATCATTTTTGAGCCCATTCACGAGTATTCATTCAAGGAAACAGAAAAGTTTGAAATATGATTGAACTCTGAGGCTTGATTGATAAATCCGTATATACTTTGTACATATTAGTTAGCAATGAAGTCTTACCTTGCAGAGTTTGAAGGCAGCTTCAGCCTGGGTGATTCTGTGGCAGACGAATCTTCCCTTCACATCGTAGAGAATACGGAAGTTCTCATTGACTCTGTCGATTTGTACAACATCTGAAAAAGGGAGAGATTCAATGTAAAAAATATAGAAAATAAATCTAACAAAGTCCATTCCAGTTATTTCCTAAATTGCATATAGGGTAAGTTGAGTTACTGGAAATATATATTTTATGTAATTGGTATCCATGATACTTGCAGGCATCATGGATACCAATTTAACAAATCTGTCGACTCATTAGGCGAGGTATCATTGATACGAATCAAAATAATTATATACTTTCTGAACTGCCAAAAGGTGCAGAACAGTCAATAACTCAGAATGTAACCTACTGCTTATACAAAAAGAACACTATTAAGATTGTTAGAGTTCTCACCCATGATTCCAGTGGCGAAGTTGGGGTCAGTTCTGACGGTGTGGTCAATCTTGACCAGCCTCTGGTGGGTGATTTTCTTGGCCTCCTCGTAGTTGAGGGCGTACTTCAGCCTGTTACGCAGGATGAGGACAAGGGGGAGAGACTCCCTCAGTTTGTGGGGGCCTGGACGAGAACGAGGTGCAAACACACCATCGGTCTTGCTCAGCAGCCATGATTTGGGTGCGCGGAGACGCTTCAAATGCTTCTTGGGCCCACGCTGTGAGAAAGAACAAGGTGTTAATGGTGTATATTATTAATCACAGCAACTATAGAACACAGCTAAATTAGGAATCTTTGAGAATTGTAGGTACAATAAATCCATCATGGATTTTATTTGGTATAGAATAATGAACAATTTATCTGATGCTTATTTTTCTTTACTAATGATCAGCCATGTTTCATAGTGTGGCAGGAAAGTTGCCAGTTTAGTGAGAAAATGCAATCAAAGTCATCTCAAATAAGATATTCGACTTACTTTTGAAAATTGTACACTTTAAAACATCCTTATGCTACATCTGATGTTTAGTAATCTCTGTAGTCTTTAGTACTTTGAAACATGGTAACTGAAGACTATTTACAAAACTAATTCACAAAGATAGAAAAAGATTCAATTGGTGTTCAACAACTTAGAATTCAATTGTGATTGTGAACTAACAAAGTTGAATAACGAGTATTTATTAATCACATCGATTTTGTTAAATCAAATTCTAATGTTAACACTCTGTTGCTGAAGTAAGTTCAGATTTAACAGACTGTTACCCGATTTTTTTTAACATTTTAATTTGCATTTGTGATAAACCAAGTAAAATAGTTTGGCTGATAAACTCTCCATTAGCCTCTCCAAAAATAACATTGTAGAATGAGAGAAAATTAGATATTTCTCGCCATTAGCAATTGAAGGGCTCAAAATAACTGTCATAAACTCGCCATTAATATGGCGAGTAGAGACAGGCTTCATTACCTGACTGATAAATATCAAGTGATAATTTAAAAAAGTTAGATAGGCACTCTTATGATACAATGTGAGGAACGGTTCAATAACTTAGAACATATCCGAGTAGTGTTTATCATTAATCCGATTTGCAATACGATGGTATTGCATGATAAGGTAAATAGTCTGTAACTCTGTATAGTAAATTATACTTATTTTCTAGCTATGCCAAGTAATAAAGCATGTCCAAACTCGCCATTTTAATGGCGAGTTTGTGACAGTTATTTTGAGCCCTTCAATTGCAAATGGCGAGTTTTATCTATTTTTCTCCTATGCTACAATGTTATTCTAGAGAGAATTTATGAAAATTTGATCATTTTGGAGAAAATTTTTTGAATTTTGGAGAGAGCTGTAGAGACAAATGGCGAGTTTATGAGACATACTATTTTACTTGGTAGCTATGTAACTATTAACTAATTAATTTTAGTCTTAAATACTAAAAAATGAGATAAAATTGGCTTGGAACAGACTAAGTTATGAAATTTTAGTACAGTTTGCCAGCCTCAAAAAGATTGATTGGATTTAACAGACACCAGGTAATAAAGCACTTCTTAACTTGCCATTTTAATGGCGAGTTTGTGACAGTTATTTTGATCCCATCAATTGCAAATTGAGAGAAATATCTTGTGTTTCTCTTATGCTTCAATATGGAGAATTAAATTTAAGATGATTATCATTTTGGAAAGAAATTTGGTTATTTTCGGAGAACTCAGATCTGGAGTCTATGAGCCTAACTATTTTTTTTGGGCAGGGATCTCTAATTAACAGATCCCAGTTTGTATTTGGTGCACAAAATCCCACTGACTTTTCCGTAAGGCTGAAAAATGATTAAAAAACCACCCACAATTTAGCTGATCCATGAACATTTTTCTCAATTTATCCACTGAAAATTAGTGATAACATAGGTAGGAATGAATAGCTATAAAACCATTAACTTTACTAGAATATTATTTTCATATGGGAAAAAATTCCACCGACATGTCATGTCGGTGGAATTTACCATGTAATGCACCGAGTCTGGGACTGGAACGGATCCAAGTAAGATAGTATTGTTTACAAACTTTATTTCACTCCACTCTGCAACTATCTTCAAAAGAAGCTAAATTTCTTAAGATTTGTCAAATTATAATTTATTCTTACTGAAATAAAATTGCGGCATAGAAAAAATCTTAAGATTGAAAATAATCATTACCTAAGCAGCCTAACCAATAAAATGAAAAGAAAGGACAAACTTTATTAACTGGAACTTTTAACCGTCTGGAATGTCTTTTCTTCCTATTTTATTAATGAGGTACCATGTTTCAAAGTATGGACTAAGTCACCAGTAGGTAAATTGGCAACTTTGGAGAGTGTCAGAGCAAGAGGTGAAGTTACTGAAGTTGAAAAAAACATAAATAAGTAGTAAGTCTTGAATAGGCTCAAGAGAACTGAGAAAAAGCACAAATGTTTTCAAGTGTGAAATCTTCACTAAGAAGTTAGTGAGTCAAATTTTCTTTTTTGAAGTTCCTATCTTAAGTTTTAAAGGTAGCGACATGAATCATTTTCTCACTAAACTGGCAACTTTTCTGCCACACATGGAAATATGGATGAGGTAATGAGTTAACTAAAGTCTATTAGTAGTAAATGACTAGTTACTACCTAGGTAGCTTCCAGCCTTCCACTTTGGATAATTAACGGTCTGACTCACGCAGGTAAAATGTGGCCCTTTAATTTTTAATTGCGGTCCTCTCAAGAGAGTCTAAAATATCCTGAATCGAAATTAGGTACATTAAAATATTGCATAGCTATCAAAAGAAACAGTGCATGCTATAACTTATTAATTTAAGTTTTGGCGTGTGTTTAGAAGCTATGATGTTTAAGTTGTAGAGCAGTTAGACTGTTAGTGAGTGGGCCGCAATTTACCTGCGTGACCCTATCTTAATCCCATGATTCAAAGGGCAAAGGCTGGAAATGACTCAAATTTGTGAGCCAATGGCCCAATCGAGCCAAAATTTCACAATAATTCAGAGCCAAGCCAATTAGACTCATTTTTAGAAGATTTCAAGCCAAAATTAACATGGGAACATGAGAATTAATTCAAAATTTTAAGCCAATTTAAACATATTTGAGTTTAGACCTTTTGAAATCTAAGCCAATGACATCCCCCAAATACGATTAGGATAGCACCCACAGTTCAAGAGTTAGCTAGTATTAAATTTGATGAAGTGAAGGTGATGTTAGTACCTATCATGTTACCACCACTACCTAGTTAGTTAGATTGCACCAAAACAATAAACAAAAGATGGTACGTGAACATATATTTTCAACACAATTCGACTCGAGCTTCCTCCGCCCGGTATAATTACAATAACAAACAACTTGTTTCAAAATTTAACCGCACTTATTAAATCATAACATTCAGAAATTAAAACACTGTTCAAATATACTTACAGCCATTTCAAATCTTTCCTATAACAATATTTAGAACACTAAAATCACTGAAAAACAGCACAGGCTCTTACAGAGACATCACAAGTAATAAGATGTAAACATTAGAGATCTGGCCAATGGTTCTGATTCTTAAAACAATTTCGATTTTTACCCAGAGAAATTCTGAGCACATATATGGTGTATCATTTGCTAATTGTTTTAATTTAAACTAAGTATTGCTTTGTTTAAATAGATTTTTTACACTATGTTTTAATTATCGTATTAGTTTATAATATTTTTGTTATAAAGTAGCCACTGAAATTGATGATATGACGTATATTTATACATGCATGGGGAATAATAATATGGATAAAATATTTCTATATCATATGAGGCATGATTATGTATGGGAAGATTTATAAAGTAGCTGTATAAAGAGTTTTCCATTATTTGGAGATTATTGTTTAAATAGTTGAAAGTTATTTTCGTACTAAATAATTTCATATAATATTTGGATCACAACATTAATTAATGCATTTGTTGTGTTAATTTTGCTGTACGGTTCTTATTTTTTATTTAATGTGCGACAAAGATGTTTTATATTATAATCAATATATAAAAATTATAATTCACCAATCGAGAGGTAGCTAAAATTCAATTAGGTATTTACAAATTAATTTATCGATAATAATTTTCTTATCATTTTATTCAAGACTATATAATTATTTTATTCAGATTATTTAAAGGTCCTCTCGATCGAATAATTGAGTTTATTAAAATATTGAAGAGCTAATTTAGGTCTATGATCATTATTTAATCTGAAATTCGCTCTAAAATATTTAGTTTAGTATATAATATATTTATTATATTATTTTATAAACGCATTTAAAACCTTTTTTTCTCTCTAAAGTGTGAGTGCCACTAATAGTACGAAATACTAAACTGACGGTGAAGAAAAAGATTGTACGCTCTTCATATCTATATTTTTGAATAGAAGTTTATAAACAAGCATTTCATATCCGGCTTTTCCCTACAAACAACGGTCTGTCGATTCGGTGGAACAATCCTTCAAAAAGAAATCGAATCGATATACGTTGTTTATAGATATACATAATAGTAAAATCGTATAGTTAATTAGATATATTAAGTATAATGATAATCAATATACATACCTGTAACGTAATGATTCTTTAATGTGTATAAAAACTTAATTGCTGCACATTATATTAGGTATCTTCTTCGCTGAACAATATATTTTTGGTAAAGGATTTATAAACGTTCTTTACGAGAAAATATAATATTGATAAATTATAAGAACGATCATTTTAGATATCAAGGAATACTATTGTGGAGAACAAATGAATCCATATAATGTTTTTAATAAAATTAATGATTCAACATTGTTATAACCTTAATTGAATAAAACAAAATTGATATTAAATCAAAAGCTGGTATTTTTACTGCAAAACAGCCATATTTTAAGATTTATATTAGTATCAAATTAGTGAATAACACTATGCCTCTATAATATATTTCATCTTAAAATATCGAATCAATAAGAATGTTATATAAAATAAAATATACATTTAATTACCTCTAAAAATACGAACTCCACACTACCAATATTCTTTTTCTGGTTCAGATTTCGTCAATCAAAAGAATAGACGTTGATAAACTCCAAACACAAAAACTGAAATAGACTGTTCGTCAAAATATATATCCTGTGCATTGAAAGTTTTTAAAATTATCAAGACATAAATAAACACTGAATTAATTACCTAAAACATTTTGAAACAGTTATATTCCTAATTGTATTCGGTAATAATTTCCTGAACTTCAAGAATTTGATAAGAAAATATTGGCTAGTGTGGATGCAACTTATTTATTTCGTCTCGAAAGTGATATACATAATTTATCTGAATGAATACCATCGGTGATGGGAATAAAACATCTTTGATGATTAATTGATTGTTTCTCCTAGTGCCTCTTCTTATAAATCAGTTTGTTATCGGCAGGCAGTCTGAAACCAATGGTGTCACAGGAAATAGTGTCATCGAACTTTTGGCCCTCTGGCACTTGGATTTCCAGATTCTGTAGGACGGTGGTGGCGAAGATGAAAAACTCCATCCGAGCCAACACTTCTCCCGCACATTGACGGCGACCTGAAAGAAAAGTGTCTTAAATATTGCATAAACATACTCATTCCATTAAAATATGAATGAGTTTATAATGCCAACACCAAAAAGTAAATAAATACAGAGGACATTGAAGTAGGAGTCAGAGAGAAGTGGCTTCATGAACAAACTTACCTACCACCATTTGACGTCATTGCGGATATGCTTTAGTAGAGGATGACCATAACTTACTGTATGTGAAAAGGAAAGAAAATATTCACCTGATCCGAAGAGCATGAAGCCTCTATCTGGCTGACGATACTTTCCATCGTTGTCCAAGTGTCTCTCAGGTCTGAATGTCTTTGGATCGTCCCAGTACTTCTCGTCGAAGTGCATGGAGTAGATAGAGCCAGTAATGGTGGTGCCCTGAGGGAAAATTTATTGTTTTTCCTTGATTCACCTTTTATTCATTCATATATTAATACATTTCTATTCTTAGTATATACTTTTTCACTACTAGAGCGTATAACCTTGATGTCTTAAACTATGCCACGATATGTGGAATCTGTATCGCTAACGTCCAGTTCTGTGATTGTTCAGAGTACCTAATTATGGCAACGACACATACGAAGAGCGTACCACGTGAAATACTTCTTCATTTCTATTAATTTATTGTGTGAAAAGATTCTTAAACCTTCTCTCGAAAAATTAATAGTAATCTAAGAATAAATAGTAATAATTTCACTTCTTGAGAGAAGAAAAGTCTGCCGACATTCCTGGCCAAATACAATCTGAGACACATACAGTACCTTGGGTATGAAATAACCATTAACATAGGTGTCTTTGTTGGAGCATCTCTCCACGTTCACAACCACCAGTGCAGATATTCTGGTAATTTCTGCTAAGTAAGCTTCTACGTACGGCAACCTGTGGGATATACACTAAATTACCAGATGAAAGGACTAGCAGAGTAGTTGAAACGAAAAATCGGAGAATAGTCAATCAGCAGTGGAAAAATAGTCATCATTTCGACATTTATTGAACAGGTAGGAAACTTCGGACACTTAGTCGGGCTTACAGTGGATCGGAAAGTTGTGTTAACACAGGTCAACCAGAATTTTCTAGGGGTTATTCATTTTGCGCCGCTGTTTGTTTCAAAGTTCTACAAGTGTTAGGTGATTAAGTGGTCACCGTGTGTATTACCTAGGTTTGTCATCCATTGATACACTTGTATCTCTTGCCACAGCTTCATCAATCTGCTGTCTTGCTTTTTGTGTCATTTCAGGGTGTTTCACCATCACGTGAACCAACCACTTCAGCATATTATTCGTTGTGTCCGAACCAGCGTCGAAAGAATCGGACACGATCTGCCGCAGCGCTGTCAGATGAAAGTAGCATTACTATTAAAACAGCTCTACAAACGTTGTAAGATTGTTGTAAGTTCTGTGCACTTCAGTAATTTTTTCTCAAATAAGACAGCTTTTTACTTTATCGATCATCCCGTTCTCAGTAAATTTGAGCTAATTCCAAACCTAAAGATTTATGAAATCTGAGGGAGTTCACTTCCTTATTTGAGGATCTATTTGTATAATAACAGTGAGAAGGGGAGAAGGGAGGGGGGGGGGGGGGGTATTGTGACCAATTTCACTTCCACTAGGTAATTTTTTTTTTTTTTTTTTGGGGGGGGGTTGGAACTATTCCTAATCCTACCTCCTTTCCTAACCATGGTCTCATCAGCTCCCCCTTTCATCTCAACGAAATATTCGTCAATGAGATCCTTTGGATTATCAGCATCAAAATCCACTTCATGCTCGTCGATTGCTTTCTGAAATGAAAGAAATCATTTAATTGAAATTATTGAACGAATCTTTTCTCATTCAAATTTAAAAATAATAAATAGACATGAACAAACAATAATCTGATAAGACACAGTGCCCGATAGCAGGTTATAAAATGAAAATAAAATCATGTCTATAAGCAGAATAATAATCATTCCTCACATCGACAATTTTCCTCATGTTCTCCAGATAGTTTTGGAGAAGCTGTGTTTTGAATAGTGGTTTAGCGATGAATTCAGGCAGTTTTTTGACGACAGAAAACATTTGTGGAATAAAAATCAAGGCACCGCCTTTGTAGAGTTCCTTGGAGGCCTCGTATATTGATTTAACTTCTGTTGACCGAATATCAAACCTCTTACCTGTTTGGATAATTAGAAAAGGAGGAAAAGTAAGATATTAAACATTTAGCTAACCGTGTCGATCAAAGGCAAAGATGGCTAGGTAGCTGGTGGCCGGAAATTTGGGTCTTGGAAATTTGGGTCTGGAAAATTCGATCTCGGAACATTCGATCTCGGAATAAATAAAAACTATTTTGCAACTTTTAACATCAATGGATCAATGGTCGTTATGTAATTTGTTGTATTCCGCTAGTTTGTTGTACTGCGCACTTCATGATAGTTTAATGATCTGACAGGGGGACTGGGGCAGTGGACCACGTCCCCCAATACATCTAACTAATAAATTTTTATTCATACCTCAGACCGAAATTTCCAAGACTTAATTTTCCACTCAAATATCATGATATAAATATATGTCACAATATATCGAAATACAGGGTGTCCCAGAAGTAACTGACCCTTTTAATTTTCTAATTAAACAAAAACTAAGGAGGCCAGGTTGTTAAAATAGGTTTCAAATAAAAGAAAAACATTTTCATGGTTTATTAAGACTATTTTTTGAAAACAATATCTTTTAGATGATGACCACTGACGCTTCGACAACTTTGCGCTCTTTTCACTGTGTTTTGCATGACCATCCTCAGCGTATCAGGCGAGATTCGAACAATTTGATGAGTAATGTTGTCCTTGAGTTCCTGCAAATTTGTTGGATTTGTCACGTAGACTTTTGACTTAAGGTATCCC